>JBBPNI010000342.1:0-25423 GCA_038091135.1 Leccinum fibrillosum | reverse complement strand
CTTCGATGGTGTCAATACATTCTCGCCAACTAAGCGGGTGCAGTACAAGCTACGACCTACAATTTAAATCCAACTCAGGGCGAGCCAACCACGCGTCAACGGACTTCCTAATGGCGGTCGCCGGCGAAGAAGAAAAGAAGGAAGAAAAAAAAATTGCGGACCTATGGCACTTTACATACGGTACGACGTGACTTCCTTCCCGTTCTATGGCCCTTGAATTCTCGAATCGTAAGTCGCCACCGAAAGTACCCCGTTCATTCGAATGTCGTTCGGACACTCTTCCTATTTTCAACTTGAAATTGCCACCGCCGTGAGTCTCCAGACTTCACTGTGATTGCCCAAGTGGGTCATTGTCATCAACCTGATCCCTGATTCGCCCGATTGGGCCAACTTCTCCATCCCCTTTTAGGTCTGCTACCAGCATCCTGTTCTTCTCTACCGCAGAAAACTTCCCAAGAATAATTTAGCCATATAGCACAGTCCAACTTGCTGTAGCTGACTAGCTGTCTAGGAGTCTCTGAGGTATGTTTTCTCGTATTTTTGAAAATTCCTTCACGTTCACTGGATTCTCACAGAGGCCCATCATCACGATGCCGGTCAATCTGTGTGCGTGACCTCGGCCGCAACGCCACCGATGCGAAGTCGCTGGGAAGCCCACTGTGTCACAAGTTGACAGTACACACCCTCATTTCGTAAAAGGTTAGTGAATCGGTGGCTAGAACCTGGTTGTACATATGTACCAATAGAAGGCAGACGTCCGCATGGACGACTTTCCCCACATAGTGAAATTGTCGTGGGCGCGGCTGCGATGGAAGAGATGAAAATATATGGGCCACCTCCGAATCGGATGCCAAGGAAAAAAGAAAAGAACATTGTCAATGACGACATTCTCGTGGGCGACCATGTGCACGACTCCGAACGAGTGGCAACAGATCCTGAAATCGTCCCTCCTCCCTTGCTATGATCGATTTTTCAGCAAGAAAGCGGAACAGTCCTTTCTTATGCCTTGCAAGTTACGATCGCAGTCCAGAAAGGTGTTTGCTTCCGGGAGTTCCACGGGTGGACAGGCATTAACGTGACTTGGTGGGCGTTGGATTTAGCCCCGGGCCCGGGCCGGACACACTGCGTAACGTCACTACTTGACCCCAACCTGTATCAATCGGTGATTGGGAGCAGTCAAGAGGGGAACAAAAATCGCGCTATTCCCTGTTCGTCCGTGTTTTCAGAAAAATGGGAGGCCCTGAGCTAACCCGGATCAGCGCTAGTACGTCATGATGTACATAATAGCAGCGCTTAAATAAAGTCGACGTGGCACACGAGATAAGTACGGTCTTTCAGCCAAGCTCAAAGTTTCAAATGGCCAAACAAATACCAATACCTATTCAAATGGGGGGAAAGTATACGTGCCATAGGAGAATAAAGTATAGGGAGCGCCACCATCTATCTGCGCATGGACCGTCTCGCATGTATTCATGCCGCGCAGAAGCAAGTTGCGGCATGTGCTTAACATTGCAGTCAATACTAGGCGAAAGAAGGTTGTTGACATTTTTCTTGACGTTTTTCCCCGCCGGATATATCGCTACCAAGCCTCGTACCTGACCCCCAAGCGAGGTTCCACCTCTGTCGAAAGACAACGACGGGCGACCTACTGTCGTTTCACGGGCCTCGACGCACAGAATGCGACGATCGTGGCGTTTCAAAAAGGGCCCATGTGCAACTTCGGAGCCGTGGCTTGCACGTGGCCACAGAGAGTGGCGCCCTTTGAACCTTTTGGGTTTAATTGTAACGGATGAAAGTGGCAACCGACAGGGCGTTCGCGCAGACGGAGTTGTGGCAGACTCGGAGGCCCCCAGCTTTGATAGATTGTCCTCATAGAGCACGTACGCTCCACACAGGACAAAGTTTGCTTGTTGCAAAAAAAAAAAAAGCAACTGACCGTATTATCCTATTGCATCCAAGCCTCAGCTTCCTTGCGGACCCACAGTGTGTGGTACCCCGGCGGTCCTGGACTCATCAGACGATGATGTTACCTGTAAGACATAGATACCCCGTTACTATCCCTAATCAATTGAGCGGGCTTCTGAGAAGATAAGACTTTGTGTACTTCATCATCACAGCAATCACCCAGGGGTGGCAGAGAGTTAATAACCGGTGTGTGTGTGTGCGCGACGCCGCCTTTCAAACTTTGGACAATGAGGAGATCGATTAGGAACCCTTGTCTGTTTTAGGACGTGCATGCTCGTTGTACAGCTGATCCATATTCTTGTATCTGACGACCACCCCAAGAATTTCTGGAATCGTTCTGAGAGAACAAAAGTCGCATTAGACTTGAAGCGAAATGACGAAGCGTGTTGCGAGTCGCCGCGGATTGAAGTGAAGCGCGTACCTGCATATCACTGAGCTGAGCAGATTCACGGCACCGCCTGCCCTGAGGCTCCTGACGTCCAGTTACTTCACCCCTCGCGAAGGGGAAGGAGAAGGGGGTTAGAATGATATGAATGACATGATATACTTAGCTAGTAACCGACTGGATTGGCCCTCCGAACTTCGAAGCCAGTTGACGGTCCAGACGTCCACCGACCGTCAGGCCGATTAGCAACACGAATAATCAAGTAATTCGTTTGACACACCTTTTTAGAAGACGAGCGCCATCATGGCGCCCGAGAGTTCGAACTTGTTGTTACGCTGACGGTTCTGGACAGGCGCGTGGCACAAAACGTCAAGCCTCGTGTAAGGCCTCGTGGTCGGAGTGAGATCGGATGGTCCCTAGCCCTGACTGTACCCGCTCGTACTATTAATCGTGCGGGGAATGCGAGGGAACAGATAGCGCCCAGACCATGACAAAAGTTGGCCAAGCCTACCGTCATATGCCGAACCTCCCGCGTCCGATGTTGTTTTTGGCCACACCGGCGCTGATGTGGCCCACAATTTTTCCAGCGCACTTCCTCGGGTGCGATTTGTACATGTGATACATTGCTGCGCACGGTGCGACCTTAACGTTAACCCTGGTCCCACATACCGGAAATGACGGTCGTCGTTAACAATGGCTTGTGTGGGTGTGTGCACTAGTATTACAGTGCTTCCAATGGTACAACAAATCACACCATAGCTGGTGCATGTG
Organism: Leccinum fibrillosum; assembly: GCA_038091135.1. Lineage (NCBI taxonomy): Eukaryota > Fungi > Basidiomycota > Agaricomycetes > Boletales > Boletaceae > Leccinum > Leccinum fibrillosum. The sequence goes on along the minus strand of JBBPNI010000342.1, from coordinate 22,302 downwards.
TATGAGGCTCCACAACGGATACCGGAGAATGTATGAATACCGCCGAGACAAGAAAACAGAAAGAAGAGAAATACAAATCCGCGTACTGTAATACAACATTGTACATTTTGATGAGTTCACGAATCACTTGGCGTGGAGGGTCGTGAGCAAGGACGTGAAGGTGCCCGTCCCGCAGACACTAGCAGATAGTACACCGTATCCAAACAAAAAAAGAAAACTATAGAGGAGAAAGACATGCACCGGTGCCATGGAAGACACGCCAATACCCTGGCAGTAGATGGGCAAGGGAGAACCACAGCTGTGGGTTCGCCATCAGTAAGGCTGTATGGAAGATATATCCGACAGGTTGGATGGGGCTTACGCTATACAGTTGGCACGACTTCCGGTCCGCCTGGGCGTTCTTCAGCATCATAAATCTCAGGCCCACCAAACCAGCATATGCGACAAATGCCGCACTGGATACCATATCGACATTCCACAGACGCGCCAAGCAGACAGACCAGAGGGGTAACCCGACCATCACCGAGGCTCGGGAAAGGCACGGAAATACGATCGGAAGCGTCTTCCTCCCTATGAGTCGGTCGCCCTCTTCGTCTTTGAAGTCTTGGCAGTGTAGTGTCGTAGCAAATATCACCATGCTCATAACGATGGCCATCAGAGCAACTGGCTCTATGGTGGATCTATCGCATCCTACAGTCCGATCGTAAATGATGGAAGAAAAAAACAGACCGGAAGTTGACATACCAGCAACGAGAGTTCCACCCAGCTCGAACAGTCCATAGCCTAACGCAGTCATGACGTTCTTTGAGAGCCAGTGTTCGTGACCATGCAATTCGTTATACCAAAGTATCAGCGAAGCGAGGACGGCGCTGACAACGAGCACGTAGGTGCCGTACGAAGCCGAAAGCCACAAGCATATCGGGGTGATGAGCCAGCGAAAGATGGTAGCGTCCCGGATGCTGATGAGACCAGCAGGAATCGGACGCCAAGATTTGTTCTTCCCGTCTTCTTCTGGGTCAACCAGCTGGTTTGCTACATTGAACTGAAGCATGTGCAACCAAATCCAAAATACAACGCCAGGGAGACGTGTGATGTCGCAGAGCGGGGCCGCTGCGGCGGCGAAAAAGGTCTGAACCCCATCGTCAATACGAGCGAGCAATGATGAGTAGGGTGGTGTGTACCGTTGGGATTATAACCGTAAGGAAGTCGGTCTTCATATACAAGTATAGAACGCGAACGCAGTGTTCGACGGTTTGCGAGTAAGTGAATCCAGTCATTGCGGGGTCGTGAAATCGTCGAGGAGGGCTACTTGCAGAATACCCAGGTTCTCCAAAACCATGGTGATTAAATATACGGCCATCTGGGTCCTAATTCTGGACGTAGCGATCGAAGGTCTTCGAAGTACGAAAAAGCAAGGATAGCCGAGGATGGATGCTGCGTTTGGGAAAAAAGAAAGTTTGGCACAAGTTTGAGATATGTAACCTACTCCGCGACGTATCGCCCGTACCGCATCACCGGCTTTTCGGATTCTACTAGAACGACCACCGAGCCATAAGTATCTATGTTTGTCAGACTGTCATACTTTGACAGAGTCCGTAAGTCTAAACCGACTAGGTGCTAAGAATGACGCGGAAGGCAGTGACCAGAAGGGCGGCCGACGACCCGGCATTGTGGGCACTCGTGTATCCGCCCATGTCTCATTGTTCAAGGCAGTGGCGCCACATACGCACTTTCATTAAGGTCTACGTTCCGAGTCCAAGCGAAAGTCATTTCGGACGACGGGGCAAAATAAATGTTGAATACTGTGCAACTGATTATGGTGGTCGCCGAGGATGCAGCGTGGCCCATCTGTTACATCACTGTTTGTTCACAGCAACGGTGGCACGCAAGCTTCGATGGAGTCTGTGGGGGTTGCGGCCTAACCGTGGATGACCGATTGAGCTGTGGGTGCTGGAGGGCGACGTGGCAGAGGACCCAGAATCGTCGGCGGCGACTCGCACGCGTGGCGTTGGTTCACGAGAAACCCAAACCAATTCTGTGCTATGTACATATGGTCTGTATGTCATGCTATGTGGCAACATGGCATAAGTATACCAAGTCTAACTTTGATAGTATGTACTAGGTCCAAGAGAGCCACCGAGGCTAACCCGGAAAAGAGATAAGAAGAAATCGTCAACTGATGACCATCGACGATTCAAACCCAGCGCTTGCGCAGCGCCGCAAGATCTGTTACACGTCTGATGAGTCTGCCGCATTCAACGGTGTTCTCAAGCTTTTCCGCCGGATGTTTGGTTCCATCTGATATGTGAGAGCGAGATAATTATTATAATTACTTACAAACAGTCTGCACTCGTAGGCGCTCGTGCAGGGTCAGCGTCAGATGGGCACACGATATGTACTCTATTTCAAGATGTGTCGGCGTGCATGTTGGCTGAAAATCATCGTCGGCAGAGAAAGCCAAATACTACTATTCATGCGTTCCCCAACAATATTACAACTCATTTCCGTTTCTCACTCACACGTGGTGCGATTCCAAAAAACAAAGCATGAGATCGGCGGAAAAGCTAGAAGATCCACGTGCCTGTTTCGAATACCCTAATACCCTGGGTGCGGGATACTCGCCCATTCATGATGAACTATGAGGAGCAAAAGTTATTGCTGGATAAGCCCCCTGAGCCGATCCATCTGTGCCTGCAAACTGTACACCTGAGAGAGCAGCTCTACATGCCTACTTTCAAGCTGTGACAATGCATCTTCATCTCCATCTCTATTCCAATTCAAATCCTCGCCCTGATCCTGATCTTCTTCTTCTCGGAACATCCCAGGTAACGACAACGATGGTAGGTTTGGAAACCGGATAGAACGAGAGGCCATGGTTGTCGGCGTAGCACTCCTACGACTCAGCACCGACATCGCCGAACCAGGGCGTGGGCTTGGACTTGGACTCGGAGGCCCATCCGATGCTGATGCCTCGGATTCCGGTGAGACAAGGACAGGTGGGAAGTCCCCAGACATTTTATTGATGTCCATCGCGATAGGTGGCGGCCCGAATCGGAGCTCTTTCTTGATGGCGGCCGTTCGGCTATTGACAGAATCGAGTATCCGAGGTTTGCGCCCACTAGCAAGGACCTTTTTTCTGGCACTCATCCCAATGCAATCCACGAGCTGCCTCATGGCTTCCCGATCGGAAACTGCGCGGCGCACCGGTGTGCGACCCGTAGAACTCCTACGTGGGAGTGTATGATGGAGAGTCACGTTTTGCGGACGAACGGGCGTCGTAAAGGTGTTCAGGGGGATAGACGGCATCTCGCTTCGTCCACATGGCGGATAGGGGTTAGACCGGTCAAGAAGCAATGGGCGGGGAGTTTTCAGAACTTCTGGTGCTCTCTGATCCCTGTTTCCATTTGATGCTAGGAACGCATCTATGGTCGGCCCCCAAGAAAATCCAATAAAAGAAACATCATTTTTTGGGGATCCAGATGAGGAGGTGAGGCGAGGTGTTGAGGGTAGAGTGACCAAGCCTGGGGACGTGCTCACAGACGACTGGAACAACGCAGAAAAGTGGAAAGGGTGTGAAGTATTTCCACCTTGGGGTTCGGGTGATGTACGACAAGAATCATCGTTAGCGGGCGTTGTGTATGTAAACTGTGGCACGTGAAGCTCTGGTGGAGCATCATCTGGAGACCGCAATTACTAATGGGTGTGGATCATAGAGTAGACAAAGTTACCTGATCCCACGTTTGCCCAGTACGTTAACTTGAAGAAAGGATGCTCCGTTATCTCCAGAACATTACAACGGCCAAGCCTTTGTTCACGAGAGGTCAAAAGTCTGCGAGAAGTCAGATACATCACTGAAATATCTTCAAGAGAGACTTGCCGTCGTATTAAATCTCGACACGATTCTGAAACGGGTACAGAGTTGTTGAACCGCAAGCTCGTCTGCAGTTTCGTGAGATCGACGGAGCAGTGATGAACGTACAGATGCAAACCTCATGGTCCATAATCCTAAGGTATGTCGTTCTAATATCGTTAGCGAAAAACGGCGTTACACCATATACTAGCTCATAAAGCAAGACTCCAAGGCTCCACCAATCTGTCTCCAAACCGCACGTGCTGGCCAGCTTCTCAGAACCCGGAGAGTTTGAGTACTGATCAGAGAACTCTAATGCAAGAAGCGCATCCTCATGTGCCTGTAGAATTTCTGGGGAAATATAGTCACATGTGCCACATGGGACCAGAGAATGACGTTGCGGAATATTCTGGCTTCCATCCGGTTCCGGAGGAGATAGTGGCGCTGCAGAACCAAAATCGATTAAACGTAGATGAGAATTTGAAGTTAGGACGAAGTTGTGGGGTTTGATGTCACTGTTTTCCCGTGATTCGATTAGAGTTCAGCTCATTGAAATGGAGAGCCTACCGATGCGCATATCCCTGAGAATGACACCAATGAATGGCGCATATAGCTTGTGGAGCCCACCATTCCAAATCAGCTTCCAACACTCTGCCGCCGTGAGGACTGGACTCGAGCACGTCCCATAAGGTGCCCCCATCCGCATAATCCATCACGAGGTTAAGGTGTGTGGAAGTCTGGAATGCAGACAAAAGATGAGGCGCCCACGTGGCGTTTGTGCGCTTGGCAAGCAATAAGACATCACGCTCAATTTTGGGGGAGCATTGCTGTTCAAGTTTGAATCGTTCGTATTGACACGACTTGATAATTAGTTTGAATTACCTCACGGCATCTGATCGCGAACGCCCTTTCTATCGACTTGCGAACATAAACGCGTCCATCAAAAACACAGTTGACCAAATCAATCTAGTGCTCGAGCTCAGTAGGTAGGACAGGAAGGCGAGCGGTAGGACGAACGACACCAAACTGGCCATGATCCAAGGTACCGAGTGAAACCAGATCTTTGTCTGAGAACCGCAGTGAATCGATTTTGATGGTTTTTGCTGCGTTTGCCAATGGAGAAGCGTAATCGATCGAATTGCCGAGTTGTTGGGAAGGACTCACAAGTCTTTCCAATCGTATTCTGACCGTGCAGAATACGGTCAAGGGAAATACCCTCGTCGTCTTCCCCGCAAGCCTGCAGTAACGAGCTGAGGAGTTCCTTCCGCTCTGCCCACGCTAAAGACATGCATCAGTTCGTCGTGCCGTGGTAGCGCGCGTCGCCGCCTGCGAACTCAGACGCCTAGCTTACGTAAGCTAAAAATGCCAACTTGTAGTTGATCGCGATTATCTGATAAGGACTCTCAACTTGAAATCAGTTTTATACAGAAATCAAAGGATTGATTCACTACTTGGCCCAAACATCCGGAGAGATAAGTAATCTGCTATGGATGATTCCGAATAGATCATGGTCATGTAGGAACATCTGTTTCGACAGTCATTGGAATCATTCAATACAAGCCTGAGTACCTTTACAAATGACAGGAAGAACATGCATATGCGATTATCTATCCGAATCTGCAGAAAAGTGTCCTTTAATACATCACGAACTAACAACACGAGTCGGAAAGGAGCTCGCTCGAACACGAGCCATACAACCACAGGTGGCATCAATCAGAAACGATCCACCGGGCCACATTCCCTGACGAATCCCCAATCCACAGCGTCTCGCTAGGCGAAATGTCTCAGCCGAAAAGGTCCAAGCAAGAAGAAGGAAAAAAAAAAAAACTCACCCAATAAAGTCGAGCGACGTGACAGACGGAGAAACGCCCCTCTCCGCTTCCAAGTCACGCACCTTGAGGAAGCCCCATCGAGCGCGAGCACCCTTGGGCGTGTCTTCGGCATTCCACGTATACAACGCAACCGAACCGTCTGCACCACCCACCGCGAGGATGCCCAGATGAGCGTAATCCCGCTCGTGAAAGGCGATAGACGTCACACGAGGCGACCCTACAAGATCCAACCTCGCGATTGGCCGTCCGTTGATGGTGTGTAGCCACAAAGCGTGGGTCGAACACGTTGCGATGTAACCCTGGATCACCATCATGATGGTGAGACGGGCGGGCCGACGTTCCGTTTCAAATGTGTACGCACCGTGGATTCGTTGATCGCGACTACATGAACGGCTGCATCAACGATCGGAGTATCTCCGCCAACATGCCAAATTGATCGGACGTATAGACCTCTGTTGAGATCCCACAAGATGGCACTCCCATCCAAACTGCCGCTGATCACTACTGACCATGCCCTGGATACGCCAAGACAGGTTATAGGAGCACCGTGTTTACGGAGGAGATGGACGAGCGTTAGCGAGGGTTCTTGTCCTTTCCGTATCTTGACGCTGGTCGAACCCAGGAACGGCGACGTAGACGGGAAAGCATGCACCAGGCGCCAGACGCGCACCAAGGAATCGTCAGATCCAGTCACGAGAGTATCTCGGTCTGCAAACGCGGCACAAGTAGGAGACGTGGCTTCGATGGTTTGTACGATCTGAAAGAAAACAGTGTTGTTCGTCAACCTCGAAAATAGGAAATCGTTCAGCACTTACCGTGCCGTGATGAAGCATCCGGAGAGTGCCGTCCTTTCCCCATCGTACTTGTTCATCAGGTCGTGATGGGGGAGAGAGCAAACCGTCGGGAAAGGGTATCACTTTGCCACTCCCATCCTTCACCACGCGCGCTACAGGTCCATCGAGTACTACTATGAGCCTGTGAGCACATGGCAACATAATGAGCCCAGTCTCTCGCCATACCCTTCAGTGGACGAGGATCCCTGGTCAACGCCAGAGCATCTTCTGGCACGCCTCGAGAGGATTGCACAGGAAGACTAAGTATACCCTGCAAATTCCTCGCCGGATGGGGCGACGAAAAGAGCTTTCGCGGCGTCTGTCCAACTAATCATGGCGTAAGTTCGCATCAGAAATCAAACACAAAATCAATAGCGTTCACAGTTGTGGATAATCCCGACCGTCGCTTCTCGTTCGAGAGCGTCAGTAATGTTGTCCAGGTCTGCAAGGTAGGGTCAGGATGGCAGTTCTCCAAGTTCTAAAACTCGCCTCGCCTATCGCTCCTTCGTAGCTGAGAGGATGAAACACATTGAGGGAATCAATGTCACGTTGTTTGCAGCCCCATATGAGGTCGATCCACGCTGGGATATTCTCGCTCACGTAACGACTTTCCAAAGCCTGTTAAAGGGCAAAGCATGAGCGATCAAAGGACGGCGTGTGAACGAACACGATACGCGATACACACCTGACGATGCATGTGTACGAACAGGAGTGCATCTTCCTTTGCCCAAGGAGGTAACTTCACATCGTGGATCTTCTCCCCCGTGGTCGTCGAAGCACCAAAGTCGAGATTGGATAGGTTTTCGAGGAATCTAGCAGGCGCATAAGACGAGTATTAGTGTTCTCTATACTAAACTTACTCTGGACACGTAAAAAACTCGGGAATGAGCTCTCGAACGTCACCTCTGACGTCTTGAGAAGCAGACGAGTATGCCCTTCCGATGTCACTGCACATACTGGGGTCAGCGACGCATACGGGATGAACGCAACCAACCCACATAAACAGTCGATCTGGAAGGTCCCAGTCCCCGCCCTATAAGAAAGATGGGCTGAGCAGACCTTGTAACGACGCAGCGACATACCTGTAGCGTTTTGAACATGCTCGTATACGGGGCCATCCGGATTAAAAAGTGGCAAACTATCATGGACCTGTCGTTGAGTACTCGTCAGCTGATGATACAACATGTCTTGAATGATGCCGCACGAGCTGAAATGGGTACCGTAGTGAAACGGCTTCTCTTCGACACTCTCCAAGTTTTCGTACCGACTCCGAGCGATCTCGCAGCGTTCCGGAGTCAGAGCACCCATTGGTCTCGTCAGACTGCAAACAAGAATCACATTACTCGCAAGAATAGAAAAGCATGAAAGACGACGTACTCTCGAAACGAATCAGGCAAAGACAGATCCAAAACTTCTGAGGTATAATCCTTCAGCACCCAGGCTGCCAAATAGTGGTCAACCGCATGTAAAAAAAAAAGATATCGAAAACGCACGAAAGATCGGGTATTGCGTCGCATCGCTCGGCGTACGTCCAGAAAGTTGGTTCAAGATGCTCAGATACGTGTACTGACGAACCCGTCAACTCAGCCCAAGAACCCAAAGACGATCGGTCCACCCACGTTGCTGATCTCCCTGTTTTGCCATTGTCGTTGGGCCGTTGCCAACGCCTTGTGGGGTGCAGTCTGCCCCGCTCTTTCCTTGCCCTTTGGTATAGCTATGCTCATCTCTCGCAATACGAGCCCCAGCGTCGACATGTGCTCTTGGGTCGAATGCCGCGCGATGATGACCTCCAGCTTTTGTGAAATGGTTTGCCGGTGGGCGCCATCGGAAAAGATGGCCAACAAGGTTCGACTGTCCTTGAGGAATATTTCCAGACTGGTTTCCCTTGCATCAAGCCTGATGTCCGATATGGCAGAAAAAACTCACGCGACGTCTCGAAACAGAAAGGACTTGTCTGAAAATCCTGCGATTTGTTCGAGTGGCCTACATGCCCATGAACATAACCATGCGCATACAAGGATCTCTGCAACTCGCAACTCACCACCGCCGTGCCCTCTGGGGGCTTCGCAAGTGAGACGTACTCCCCGCAACGAAAAACATGCCCTTTGGCGTGTCGGCCGCGTCAATCAGTTCGCCGACGTCGTTCTCGATCAGGCCGTCCAACATGTACAGATGAGTATGCCCGAAAATGAGCAACCCGGCTGGACACGATCCACAACGTCAGATACCACAAAAGTCCACGAAATGAAAGTGGACGTGTGCGCACGATAGGCATCCACCCCTGACACGCGACATATTGTGCTCACGGATTCGATGACGTCCCCCGGCTCGAGTTCGTGTCTGACCCTCCGATGCTTGTCTTCCGCGATCTCGTCCATCAGCGAATTACTCGTAACGTCCAAGAACGCTTCTGCGTCATCCTTGAACTTGACCGAGCCGTCAGGTTGCAACGTGGACGACATGTCAACGTCTTTGTCGTCGTTCATCGTGCTACTGGCTTGTGTCTGATGCACCACGTCAGCCGGTTCTGCAAATGGCTCCAACTTGTTCCTAAGACCCCACGTTTAGCGAACATCGAGGGAATCTAAAGGTCACGACTCACCGCGTCCGATGTGGACCCTCTGTTTCGTCCAGTCTCCACGTCCGTTCAGGTCCGATGTGACACCACACATCGCGCTCAGAGCATCCACCCAAGACGCCTTCACTAATCATGGCCATACGACGTCGACGCTCCCGCCTGCGATCGACCATAAATCACGTAGCGCATAAAATTAAGCATTGCCTCACGTGTCGATGACCGTCTTCCGATAGCGTTCGCGCTCAGAAACAACAATTGCGTTCCTCCATTCATCCATCCGACTGGTACTCTTGCGCAGCGACTCTTCCTGAACACTTGCAAGTCTACTAGGTGAAGGCGTCACGACAGGGTTCGCTCGTTGGGACCCAGGCTTGGTGAGGTCCAAAATCTAGATGGACAACCACATGAGATGCCTCCAGAACGCGATGCCGCACATTCGATTACCTGCTGCTTCTGGGCCGGCGATGCGTGATTTCCCATTCCTATCGTCAACCCGAGATTCATTACCTGTATGGACACCTTTGAATCGTCCCCAGGGGAAGACGAGAGACAGTCAACGAGTATCTCCGTCAAGCTCTGCGATTTGAACAATTGACGAAACGAGGCGTGTGAATTATGAAGATTCATCAGGTCGTCCAGGATTCGCTCAACCACAAGTCTCGATGGCCCTGCGTCGAAGTGGGTCCATCAATCCATGCCATTGACGTGAAACTTACCTTGTATCTGGCTGTCCGAATATGCCAACAATCCTTGGCGTAGTGCTAGCAGGATCACAAAAAGTATCTGGGGACACTTGATAGCCTTTGGAACTGTTCCACTATCTTGCCCAGGGTGTAACAGTAAATCAAGAGCAGCCTCGTGAATGGAATCGTTCCAGATAGACGGCAGCACCTTCCGTAACGTAAGCCAACCGCTGGCCAGCTCAAAGTTCTTCCCAAAGGAAGAAGAGGTGTTCAAACCGATCCCAATGATCGTGAGGACCTGACAAGTGAGAGAGGGAGATGGTTCAGATCCGAGCCATAGCAACACAACGCGTGCAACCGGCAGCGTTTCGGCAAACTTCATATACACGGACGAGATGTGGAGAAGAGATACGACCGCATCCAAGACGAGTTGTGCCGTCTCGTGGTTATTGCTGCAAGCGGTAAAAGATGTTCGTGGCGAAGACAGAGGTGCAGGATCTACGGAATCACCACGACGAGTGTGTTTCCTGTTACACATGCCAAAACATTGCACTTACCAGAGGAAACGTTCGCAGCTATGTACGACGTGACGGGTTTGATAACATCGTTGGCAGAGAAGTGAGCTTGCATGATGACGCCCAGTGCATTCGCCACATGAGGAACCATGTCCGGAGAATACCATGACGCTTGCAGAGCAAACAGCAGCTTACGCACGAGGTGGAGATTCGATAAGCGAACTTTGGTATTGAATTTTCGGTAACGGCTGGAACGCAGGAGAAAGGGGAAATGTTCAAGATGCGCTCGCTGTACATCGGAAGTCGTCGTAGACCAAAGTTCGAAATCGAGGGCAATAGCAACGTATGCGATCGTGTTTGTGACAGTAGAAACGCTGAAAAACCAGATATTAAGCACGTATGAAAGAACAAACACGAAGAGATTCTCACTCTGGAGACCGGAAACTAAGTCCGAGAAACCCGAACAAGATTTCAAACGTCGACATATTGATGAGCTGACTCTTTTGGTAGAGGATACTGGCGAGAACATCGTAGCCAGCTGGCACCTTCATCAGAATGGGACACGAACGCGGAACGCCGTCCTCACCGATTCGTTCCATATCCTCCGAGTTCTGCCAACAATTGCGAAGACTATCACACAATATAGCAATGGTTCTGGACAACTCGTGCGATGTCTTCCACCGTTGAACAGGACGTACAACAAACGACAGACGAGTGCTCACCTCTGCGAGAGATACCAAAGTAAGCACCAGCTGGGCACCTCCTATACTCCACAGCGAAAGATCTAATGGTCGACACGGAATAGCGACGAGAGGCCCAAAGACATTGATACCTCTCGCCTTTTGTGTTTTCGATCCACAACGGGTATGATCGTCAATGTCCTTGGTGATTATCTTGCACAAAATCGCAGCCTCGTTGATCAGAACGCCATCCCTGATGGCCTTCTTGAGCGATGTTTCCCCTGACTTCGACCCGGAGCCGACCATGTGCATGTTTAGCGAGGTGGACGCTTCATACGTGAGGAATCGGACAAGTGTCCTGTCTTGAAAGTTTCCATCGTATCTAGGGCAGAGATGATGGATGAACCTGAGGAGTTCATCGTCTGACCCTAGTTAGCGACAAGAAGAGGTCAATGCGAGAGAACATTCACCTAATGGCTGAGAAAGAAGGTAGGCTGAAGCGATGCACCAACGTGAGGCGCTGTCGGGTCTCTTGTCACCCAGGACAAAGTCTCCGGTGCAGTTCTCGTGGACACTAGGATAGGCCCAATCCAACGTTTCAGTGAGAACACCATCTACAAATACGCCTAGAAAGAATATTGAGTGGGAGATCGTCCACCACACGCCCGAACGTACGAACGGCAGATTGAGACGCTCGATGCGGGTGGTAAACGAGGGCAATATGGGTCCAGCGAGAAGTCACCACTTGGGTTTTGGACAGCATTGCGAACATTTGATGAGAACAAGTTCGAAGTGCGAGGGTACCGTCGCTGCCCACAGTCAATTCTATAGCATTGCGCGAGCCGAAAGAGATGGTGAATATCTTGTGTGTAGCAGAGGGCATTCTCTCGAACCAGGCCCATAGCTACGGAGATTGGATGTAGCTTGCAACGACGGAGCAGGGATAGAGAGAAGTTCAGACACTTACCATGAGCGTCAAACCAGAAGTTGGAAGCGTATTCCAGTCATTAAGCGGCATCGATACGGCAGACATGTCCTGAAAGGACATGTGAGGCGGCCAATTGGATCTCAAGCTGGTGCGAATGAGGTCGATCATCTCCATATCTAGTGATTTGTTCTCCTTGACGGCGCACTGGAACAATCGCTGCGCGTCTTGAGTGGAAGCACCCATCTCGAAAAACCGCCTGATAATTTTGTGTTGCAGCCGGCGTTCTGCAGAATACAAGCCTTGTCCGTCTGAAGGAGAGGAGGTGATGAAACTGGAAAACATGGGTGTTAGTATACCCAGCATGCTCAAGACGGCAAGGTTGCGATGACACGATTGGGTCAGGTGCTCCAATATTTTATATAATATCAGCCGGAGGGAGGTACCGGTCGCAGAGAACCGGAGTCCAAGCTCCCAGACAATCTTAAAGACTCGGGGCAGGTGGATGGTACCAAGAAATGGCACGAATTCCAAGAAATGGATGTCTAATTGTTGGAGGTCGGAGGAGGACGCTTGCAGCGTCGTGAACAGATCGACCACAGCAAAGTCGTGAAAAGAGAGCGACAGAAGACATCCGAGGGTCTTCTCGAAGGTGACAGGATGTTTGATGAGCGCGTCGCAGGCGTCGGACAAAGCCGTGTAACCAACGTACTCCTGGATTCGGGTCGTCAGGAAACAAACAAGGCAAAGTATGACGACTGACCTCGAAGAATGTCAGGTTGATGGAATGTCGATCCAAAGCCTTGGACGCGAGCATGAGTGCAAGCTGCATACATTCAAATACTTGCTGAGTGGAATGAGGAGTGGACAAGGCGGACGGCATCGCTGACAGGGTCGACAAGACATGCATCAGGACAAGAAACCCGTCTGCATCACGAAACGCGTCCAATGCTTCAGGACGCTCTCCGACAACAGACCGAAGAGAATGCAAAATCTGCCAGACATAGTCTGTGATAGTTCGCTCGTGTAAGTCGAATCTTACCGTGATCCTCGATTGTGCATCTTCCGCCAACTTCAATTCCTCTACCAGAGACCTAACTCGGCTTGCGAGAGCGGCTCTCTCAGCGTCCGCGACCGGTGACAGGCAGGACTCGGAAGCATCGTCGTTTGAGATGGCCTCGTGTATGTGATCCTGAAGATTTCGAAGAGGAGCAAAGAATGACCTCAGCATGATCGTATAGAAACGGCGGATGGAGAGTTCATGAGTTTCCTTTGTAGGACATTTCCCAGTACGTTACAGTAGTACACTAGACACTCTACAAATCTATACACAACACGATTTACTTCTTGTTCACGTTGATGATGTTCACAAACTCGGCCTTCAACGATGCACCGCCTACAAGGAACCCATCGACGTCCTGCTCTGCCGCTATCGAAGAATTAGAACGGAGTGCTAAAACGAGTTGGAAAAGTACACGCACCAAGTTCCTTGCAATTCGCCGCTGTGACGGAGCCACCATAGATGATCCTCGTCTTTTCCGCAACGCTCTCGGACACTTGCTTCTTCAAGAACTGACGGATCTCGGCGTGGGTCTCTTGCGCCTGTGCCGCAGTAGCAACCTTGCCCGTGCCGATTGCCCACACAGGCTCATACGCGATCACGATGTTGCTGGAAAGTTCGATGAGTCGGGGGTCATAGAGTTGGGAGAAGGACGCACGTCCAGTAAGCCTCATCCTTGAGGATGTCCACGACAGCTTGGAGCTGCTCGTTGACCACCTCTGTCGTCTTCCCGCCTTCTCTCTCCGCAAGGGTCTCTCCGCAACAGAGGATGACTTTGAGGGACGCATCCAGAGCCGCCTTGGTTTTCGACCCGACGACCTCGGAAGTTTCATGGAACAGCGTGCGGCGCTCAGAATGCCCTGCAGTGTTCGAACTCGTCTTGATACATCGAGGACTGCGAATAAAGGAGACATTGGCGTACCGAGGATGACGTATGGAATACCAACGTCTGCGAGCTGCGTCGGGCTGATAAGACATCAGTATATGCTCGAGGAAAACACGAATCATATATTGCTCAACCTGATTTCACCCGTATAAGCGCCTGCCGACTTGAAGTAGCAGTTCTGAGCGGCGACTTGGATCTCCTTGCGAATGATGCTCTTGAAGGGGATAAGGTATAGTGCAGGGGGCGCAATGACGACCTCTGCCCCGTTCGATCCCTGAGTACTGCGAGATCGTCCATGTATATTTTGACACGCACCTGTAGCAGGATCTAAATCGGCTTCGTTGAGGATGTTGAGGATGTTCTTCTTCTGCTCCACCGAGCCAGGGTTCATCTTGAAATTACCTCCAACAAAGAATTTGCGAGCACCCATGTTCGAGAGATGAGCGTTGTCGAGAAGGATCAATAAGCGTCTGATACGATCTGTAACCGATTGGGGGCTCTCGGGCTCTACCGGAGACTAATGCGAATAGGCACCAATGCTAAGCACATCTTCCTCTTCGCCGCAACCACTTTCGCCTCCACGTACTGCGTCAGACTCCAGCTCGAAGAGATCCACGCTGCGAGGCGAAATGGAGCGGGCCGCGGTCGGCGTTTGCCTCGTCAAGTAGAACCCGGAAGTCTATGTAGCACCACTGGACGCGTGTCTCCGCAAGACGCGTCTTGTTGACCACTTCTAAAGACCGTGAGTATTGTCTCGTTTCGCTTCGCTTTTCCCCTTCCTTTTCCCCGCGCTTGGCGCTCGTGCTCACGCCCCTTTTTTCCGTTTCGTAGCACAGGTAGTTGCGATGCACGAGGCAAAGTATTCGATGACATGGCTGCCCATTACGCAGCCCACGATATTGAAATGATCGGGGTGCTGTACGAGCACTTCAAGTCCTAATCCCGGATCACACCGGCTCTATCCTCCCGCTCGACGTTCTGTGCGAGCCGCGCGGATTGACCGTGTTGTCACATCATGGGATGCAACCGGATGCAACCGGTTCATTGCTTCACGATCGACCGACGCGGCGGGAAGATCGTCGCTCGCCGATATTTACAAGTAGGGTATGCCAAACCAAGCTATGTATCGATCAAGCAAGCACCGTATCCGGTCTCGTGGGCCAAAGTCACTGTATCAAATGGCCGAAGCAGTGTTTTTCTGCGTGTTGACTGACATTTTGTTCCGTTACAGGCTCAGATACTCTATTAGTTTGTTTTATGTGTGGCAAATCCACTCATGAAGCTCGGAAGAGCGTCGGTCCAGGCCTTACTTGTCGGTGGTGGTCGACGAAACATTATGCTACCCATTTACGATCGCTATCCATGTTTCTTTTTTTTTCTCTTTTTTTTTTTTTAAAGTCAATTTTTGTCCCTTGGTCCATGTTTCTTGTTTAGTTTTCGATTCATCCCAGCCCACTCGTCTTGACTGTTTTGCTATACTTATGAACATTGTATGTCGAATCACCCCCACTCTCTCTTGCATACTAATTGTCGTTTGTAACGCCAGAACGTTGGATGCACAATGCCCGATTCCATCCTATAAAGCGTGAAAAACGTTGGCCGGTATTGGAAACTCTGCGTTCCTGTGTCTCTGATCGTTCTTCAACATGCGTCGTCCACTCAATCACGAACTCGAAATACAGGGCCGTTCGACGCCAGGCGACCCGAGCACACTCGGATGACCAAACGGCCGGCTTGAGACGTCGAAGGGTACACAATGAAGATCGAGCATGCGATGACGAGTGGGCGACCAACGGGGACTGAGGTGGGGGCGGGGAAGAACTTGAATTTTTGAACAGAACCCCCAGCATCGCGCTAGCAAGCGAACCGAACATCAGACTCATTGGAGAGGATTCTGATCCGGCCGGGCAACCTGCAAGTAATCAACCCGACAATAATTAAAAGAATCATCGGTGGCGATTGTCTTCTCTTCGCTATACATACTGTACCTGTCCTTCAATAATTCAAACCCTTCATGCTGGCGTAACGAAACCGGGTAATGTGGCGTCTGAGTCCGTTCAATCACCCAGAAACGCAACGAAGAAGGCATTTGGGAATTTGGGATGACGGTCAGAACAACATATTCATATTCGTGCGCACAGCCCATCCGTCATGACATGAATTGATCAATCCAACGCCAACTCCGAGTCGGTATTTCAAAAACGTCATAATTCCATTTTTGAGAAGTCGACACTGCGTGCGTTAGTACGGACAGTCCTTTTGATCACATAGCTGTTCCACTGCCTCGAAGACCTCCAGGAAGACGACGCTAGTCGCGCTTGTGGCTGGGCAGCTAAAATGGCAGAGCAGCCAGAATGTCCTCATGCATGCTGAGTCGCTCCTGTCGTGATGCATGTTCAAGTTACTTCATGGTTTCGATCAAGTGACCTTATGCCGGGTTGTAACTCGGGTGCCTAATGTTTTACTCGGTTAACAACCTGTACATAGATATGATCTATCAAACGTAATGCATTGGTAAGTACTACCACTCCAAAGATAGGGACTGCATAAATTTTCTAAATTTTAGGGCTGCTCACCAGGTCTGCCATCTTTCCGAACGACATTTCCCAAACAGTTCTTCCTCTCCCAAATATGTTCGTTCGTCTTACGCCGGTTTTAATTGCACTGTTCGCCACGCTCGGCGCCTTCGCTGCAGCCAGCGACTGCACTAACCCCAACTGTAAGTGGTTGAGTCGCCGTCCGTCTTTGACGATTCACTGATCATTGTGGTCCGGTAATCAGGGTGCCGGTGACTATTCTGGAACTGGCTGCGTGTTCGGGGGTAGTGAACAACAGTGTTTTGCTGGGCAGGCGTGCTGCGACAGTATCATAGTGAGTAGATCAATCGCGCCAGCTTGCCTGACCTTGAATGAGATGATCTGACTCGCGGGAAATGTACAGACTGACAGCATTGGCGAGACCTATGCGAGCGGGTGCAATGAACCCACAAGGGGGAGCTGAAGCGCTCGGTGATGGAGGTGGCCCAAGGAGATTTTACTTCTAGCTGCTTTGAAGGTTGAACTGGAGTCGGTGCCAAAATGAATGGAAATTTGTTTTTCTATATGATATGAAATGAGTCTGCTTGCACCAGGCTGCCAGATATATCGTCTGCAGGATGACGCTAGGCTAGCGAATTCAACATACACCAGCAACCAAGGTTCAGCGTACTTCGATAGGCTGGTGTGGCACCATTGCTGGTCAATTGTAGGGGGCAAAACCATAAAGGTGAGTTGACAGCTGCAGGTCGACAATATGATCGCGGTCGGGGTTTGCCGGCGGCTACCGTTGACTAGGACTGTTCGAGCAGAACCTGCGTGCAGCCTCCACTGGGCCCCGGGCATGGACGCGTGTCGACGATGGGTACATACTTGAAGACCGCGAGTTAGTATTTCGCCTTCCCCCTTCTCTTCTCCCTTACCACCCTCAAGCTTCCGCACGCGTTTGTCCCTCGTGCTCATCCCTTTTCCTTCCATAGGTAGTCGCGATGCACAGGGTAAACGGTTCGACGATATGGCTCGTTCGACCCCAGCTCTTTCACTGTGCAGCCCACGACATTGAAATGATCGGGGCACTGTACGAGTACTTCAAGGCCCAGTCCTGAATAACGTCCGCTAATGAGGAGGTTCTGGTCGACCAGAGCATGCGGTACGTGTACTCGCTCCATTACCAGGCGCGTCGCGGACGGCCACATTTTCAAATTGTGCTTGGCCCTCCCGCTCGACGTCCTCCGTGAGTCGCGCGGTGCAACCAGATGCAGTGGCTTCATTGCTTCACGATCGACCGATGCGGCAAGAAGATCGTCGCGCGGACGGATATTTGTAGGGGTATGTACAGTATGTCAGATCAAGCAAGCGAACCGAATATTAATTTGTTAGACTCAGATCATCGAACCCGAAGTTCAACGTAATTAGTGTGTCAGTGGTGTCTGAGTCCGTCGATTCAATCATTCAATCACCCAGACGGGTGGAGGAACGCAACGGAGAAGGCGTTTGGGATGACGCTTGGCGCACTCGCGATCGTGGTCGGAGCAACAAGAATGTTCGTGTGCACATTAGGTCGCTTCCTAGTAGACCTCTGCCTTCAACTTTCCTTTGCAGAATTCGGGCATCCGTCATGACATGAGAGTCAATTGATCCGACGCCACTGACGTCCGAGTCGGTATTTCAAGCTTCAACTTACATATTGAACGTCATAATTGTAGATATGATCTATCAAACGTACGGCGTCGTAATGAGCCGCATCAGTGGGATCCGACCAACCTAGGTATCGGGTAAGTACCACCCCAAAAATAGGACTGCATAAAATGTCTGCTGATCGGGGAGAGTCTGCCATCTTTCTGAACAACATTTCCCAAACAGTTCTTCTTCTTCCAAATATGTTCGTTCGTCTTACACCGGTTTTGATTGCACTGTTCGCCACGGTCGGCGCCTTCGCTGCCTGCACTGAAATGTGCTGCGTGGTCTATACCGAAGTAAGTGGTTGAGTCGCTGTTCGTCGTTGTTGATGATCCACTGATCATTGTGGACCGGTATTCAGGACAGCAACGGTATCTTTACTGGAGATATCTGCTCAATCGGGAGTGATACTCAAGAGTGCTTTGGCGGGCTGGCGTGCTGCTTGAACGTCAATGTGAGTAGATCAATCGCGCCAGCTTGCCTGCCCTTGAATGAGATGATCTGACTCGCGGGAAATGTACAGACTGACAGCACCAACGGTGGCCAGCTCTATGCGACCAATTGCAATAAACCCACAAAGGGCTGAAGCGCTCGGCGATGGAGGTGGCCCAAGGAGATTTTACTTCTAGCTGCTTTGAAGGTTGAACTCGAGTCGGTGAACTGAATGAAAAATTGTTCTTCTATATGATAGTATGAAATGAGTCTGCTTGCACCAGGCTGCCAGATATATCGATCATGTCTGCAGGATGGCGCAAGGCTAGCGAGTTCAACATGCACCAACAACCAGGGTTCGTACTTCGATAGGGTCAGTATTTGCCGTCGACTGGCCGAGCAGAACCTGCGTGCAGTCCACTGGGCCCCGGGCATGGACGCGTGTCGACGATGGGTACATACCTGAAGACTGCGAGTGTATTTCGCCTTCCCCCTTCTCTTGGCACACTCGCCATCGTAGTCAGAGCAACAAGGATGTTCGTGTGCACATTAGGTCGCTTCTTAGTAGACCTTTGCCTTCAACTTTCCTTTGCAGAATTCGGGCATCCGTCATGATGTACATGAATTGATCCGATGCCAACGTGGGTACTTCGACTTACATAATTAAACGTCATAATTACATTAGAAGTCGACCCAATGTGTGCGTTACGGACGGTCCTTTTGATTACATAGTAGCTGTTCCATCGAAGACCTCCAGGAAGACGACGCTCGTCGCGCTTGTGGCTGGGCCAATGCCGTCTCACGCCAACGTTGGGCTGGGCAGCTAAAATGGCAGAGAAGCCTGAATTAAATGTCCGTGTGCATGTTGAATCGCTCCTGTCGTAATGCATGTTGCTTCATGGTTCCGATCAAGCCCGAGTGACCTTTTGCCGGGTGCCTAACGTTTTACTCGGTTATAACCAGCTGTAGATATGATCTATCAAACGTACGCATAATGAGTCGCGTCAGTGGGATCCGACCAACCTAGGTATCGATAAGTACCACCCCAAAAGTAGGTAGTAGGCAAAAGGACCGCATAAAATGGCTGCTCAGATCGGGGAGTCTGCCATCTTTCTGAACAACATTTCCCAGACAGTTTTTCCTCTTCCAGAATCCAAATATGCTCGTTCGTCTTACACCGGTTTTGATTGCACTGTTCGCCACGGTCGGCGCCTTCGCTCAGTCTACCTGCACTGAAATGTGCTGCATGGTCTATACTGAAGTAAGTGGTTGAGTCGCCCTCTGTCGTTGTTGATGATCCACTGATCATTGTGGACCGGTAATCAGAGTGCTAAATATATTGGTGTCTATGGTGGAGACATTTGCAAAACCGCGAGTGATACTCAAGAGTGCTTTGGTGGGCTGGCGTGCTGCTTGAACGTCAATGTGAGTAAATCAATCGCGCCAGTTTGCCTGCCCTTGAATGAGATGATCTGACACGCGGGAAATGAACAGACTGATAGCCACACTGGCCAGCTCTATACGACCAATTGCAATAAACCCACAAAGAGCCAGTGAAGCGCTCGGCGATGGAGGTGGCCCAAGGAGATTTTACTTCTAGCTGCTTTGAAGGTTGAACTCGAGTCGGTGAAATGAATGGAAATTTGTTCTTCTATATGATATGAAATGAGTCTGCTTGCACCAAGCTGCCAGATACATATATCGATCACGTCTGCAGGATGGCGCTATGCTAGCGAGTTCAACATGCACCAACAACCAGGGTTCATACTTCGATAGGCTGGTGACCATTGCTCGTCAATTGTAGGGGGCGAAACCACAATAAAAGTGAGTTGACAAGCCCAGGCCTGCAATTACATAGATGGGCTGTCGCAGTCGACAATATGATTGCGGTCGGTGTTTGCCGTTGACTGGTCGAGCAGAACCTGCATGCAGTCTCCACTGGGCCCCGGGCATGGACGCGTGTCGACGATGGGTACATACCTGAAGACCGCGAGTGTATTTCGCCTTCCCCCTTCTCTTGGTGCACTCGCCATCGTGATCAGAGCAACAAGAATGTTCGTGTGCACAATAAGTCGCTTCCTAGTAGACCTTTGCCTTCAACTTTCCTTTGCAGAATTCGGGCATCCGTCATGATGTACATGAATTGATCCGACGCCAACGTCGGTACTTCAACTTACATAAACGTCATAATTACATTCTTGAGAAGTCGACCCACTGCGTGCGTTACGGACGGTCCTTTTGATTACATAGTTGTTCCACTGCCTCGAAGGAGGGGTGAAGGTGAAGGCACCGAAGACCTCCAGGGAGACGACGCTCGTCGCGCTTGTGGCTGGGCAGCTAAAATGGCAGAGCAGCCTGAATTAAATCGTGTGATGCTGAATTGCTCCTGTCGTAATGTGTTGCTTCATGCTTCCGATCAAGCCTGAGTGACCTTGCCGGGTGCCTAACATTTTACTCGGTTACAACCTGTAGATATGATCTATCAAACGTACGCGTAATGAGCCGTCAGTGGGATCCGACCAACCTAGGTATCAGTAAGTACCACCCCAAAAATAGGTGGGCAAAAGGACTGCATAAAATGACTGCTCAGATCGGGGAGTCTGCCGCATCTTTCTGAACAACATTTCCCAGACAGTTCTTCCTCTTCCAAATATGTTCGTTCGTCTTACGCCGATTTTGATTGCACTATTCGCCACGGTCGGCGCCTTCGCTACAGTCTTCTGCTCTGGTCAGGTTAACGTGTGCTGCTTGGCCTGGACTGTAGTAAGTGGTTGAGTCGCCGTCCGTTGTTGTTGATGATCCATTGATCATCGTGGACCGGTAATCAGGGTAGCGACGGTGACTATAATGGAGACAACTGCTTTTCCGGGAGTGCTAATCAAGTGTGCTTTGCTGGGCAGGCGTGCTGCTACAGCATCGTAGTGAGTAGATCAATCGAGCCAGCTTGCCTGACCTTGAATGAGATGATCTGACTCGCGGGAAATGTACAGGCTAACAGCGCTGGCAGGGCCACTGCGAGCGGGTGCAGTGAACCCACAACGGGGAATCTGCCTTGAAGCGCTCGGCGATGGATGTGGCCCAAGGAGATTTTACTTCTAGTTGCTTTGAGGGTTGAACTCGAGTCGGTGAAATGAATGGAGATTTGTTTTTCTATATCAGATGAAATGAGTCTGCTTGCACCAGGCTGCCAGATAGGCATGGACGCGTGTCGGCGATGGGTACACACCTGAAGACCGCGAGTGTATTTCGCCTTCGCCTTCCCCCTTCTCTGCACTGTACGAGTACTTCAAGGCCTAATCCTGAATAACGCCCGCTAATGAG
This sequence comes from Leccinum fibrillosum, assembly GCA_038091135.1. Taxonomy (NCBI): domain Eukaryota; kingdom Fungi; phylum Basidiomycota; class Agaricomycetes; order Boletales; family Boletaceae; genus Leccinum; species Leccinum fibrillosum. The sequence goes on along the minus strand of JBBPNI010000342.1, from coordinate 493 downwards.
GAGGTTCTGGTCGACGAGAGCATGCGGTACGCGTACTCGCTCCATTACCAGGGCGCGTCGCGGACGGCCACGTGTTCGGGTTGTGCTTGGCCCTCCCGCTCGACGTCCTGCGTGAATTCGCGCGGTGCAACCAGATGCAGTGGCTTCATTACTTCACGATCGACGCAAAAAGATCGTTGCGCGTACGCGGGTGTCCTGGGTGTCGTATCTGGTTAAGTGGGTCAGCAACTGTTAGTATATGTCAACACTATCATACAAGTATCAAGCACTAGAGGTCCGGATCAGGCTCCACATGGGAAAAAAGCAAGGGTGAACAAAACCGGCCCGCTGCAGTATATAGACTCGCGGCAACCCCAAACACACCTTGCATTTTATTTTGACAAAAGTCTACCAGACCGTGTGATAGCGACAGCGCGTTCAATATTGACTCGAATCTTGCCGAGTTCGCCCAACTGTGCGTGTTGCTGCTCCAGTCCCGAGACCATCCAGGAAG
>JBBPNI010000341.1:0-25464 GCA_038091135.1 Leccinum fibrillosum | reverse complement strand
AGCGTGTGAAGTCGTCTGAGATCTATGATACATGGTGAACAAGAGGTAAAGGCGATAAGCGAAGCAAAAGGAAAGAGAAAAGAGATACATAGAGAGTCTTGGAGACAATCGTAACAGTTAGTGATTTTCCTCGTGTATACAATCCTCATTTCTTTCTAACACTTTTCTTTGAGTGTATTGAGAACAATGTATCTCAGCATCCAGAACCCAATACCTTCACGGTACTTCCTATTAGCTTATGGAATACTCGTCACAGGAATATGAATTATTCTAAAGAAGATAGGATCTGGATCTAGGATTTTAATGAGGAACGAACCGAGGATTACAAAATCACATGGACTGTAAGAAGAAGACTTTGGTTACATGGACGAGTTAAAAGGAGACAAGATTGTATGAAGAAATACTTTGAGACATTAGCTTGTGAAGAAGAAGCTTCCCTTCAAAGTCACGATTCAGATACACCAGACTTTGTAGACGAAGAAACATCAGATAGAGGATCGGGATCATCAATTTATTCAGATGACAAGGATCAAACAGATGATGATGAAACAAGTCGAGGTTCAACACCTCTCGGTTCAGGACAAGTCATGCCTCACAACATATACTATTCACTAGATGATGAAGACAGCATTTTACTATCAGATCTTCCCTCTCCTCTTTTTATTTCATATGCAATCGATGCTGATCTCTTTGATCCTTTCTTACAGATCCTATCTTTTCTCTAGATTATTAAATCATCATGGCTACTCTTCCTACCAACTTCATCGTTCCCTAAAGAAGCTACTGCTCGCATTCCTGTTCTTGTCAGATCATCTAACTATCTACAATGGATTACCTGTATCCGTGGTCCTCTCCAAATGCTTGGTGGTTGTAAATTTGTTAACAGGGATATCACACATGATGCCCAACAAAATGCAGCAGATCACGCCAAATGGAAACTCATTAATGGCAAAATCTTGGGTTTCCTATCTACTGTTGTTTCTTTGGAGTTACAAACACAGGTCATTTGGGATTATGTTCCAGACAGGACCATCCAAAAACCTTCTATTTGCCAAGTCTTTTATTGGAAGCTCAAGTCACTTTTTGGAAAGAAGGGTATCCCTGGACAATTCATGATTTTTTCCAATCTTCTTCGCACGAGGATCGAGATGAACAAGTTTTCTGAAGGTTTTATCTACCATCACTTCCCAGTTCACCCAGCTTGATGCAGCTAGACTCATTGTTCCTGCTCCCCTCAAAGTATCTCGAAGGAGATTAATACTTAGAAATCCAGTCTTCAGTCTACTAAGACCCTTGCTCACCGACTCTCTTCCTCTCCCTCTTCTCAACAACATCCACAACAATCTCAGGCCAACCGTACTTCGGCTCTGAAATGTGGATCTGGACCACAACGTCCCTGGAACTCCTATAACAACGGAGGTCCTCCCTCTTTTCCTGGTTGTTTTAACAATGATCAGAGCTCTGGACATGGTCGTGGGGGGTTTAGGGGAGGACGAGGATGTGGAGAGAATGCCTGTGATGGTAAACATAATTCTGACAACTTTACCAAACATCAGGATAGAAAGAAAGGGAAAGGACATGCCAACAATGTTGTTGGATTTGCCAATCTAACTTCATTTGTTGACAATGAATCAATGGTGATGGACGATATCTCAGATACTTCCACCGTCATGCCACAAGAAGAACAGAGTTCCGTCATGGAATATGATGAGTATCAAGACAAGTACATGGTTACTCTTGCTGATGAAGAAGACATGTCCTTGCTGTACAACAATTCCAGATGGGATTCCCCCTCTGAGCAAATGCAACAAGTACAGTCTTCACTTATGGAAGATGTTTTGACCGCTAATGAGTCCTTGCAGACTCAAGACAATTCGTCTTTTACCGCCTCTACCTCGAAACAACCCATTTACGAGAGACAAAAGCAGGACCTTTGATCCTCTAAATGGATCTCTGCATGGCAAGAAAGTGCCCAGGTTAGTGGAAGCTATCACGGAGATAATCGGAGAAATTCAGATGGTACCTGGAAACATGGTTTAGATTCCAGAGATTTTGTCACACATTCAAATGATTTTGTACCCGACATAGACAACTAGGGGGACAATGATTGTTCCTCTTACAATAATGATGATTACAATTCTCACTGTTACCAGATAGGATCAATTAAGCAGATCTCGAGATCAAGTAATTTCTTCAAGAATCACTGGTTAATTGATTCTGGTTGTTCTGATCATATTACCCCTTACTGTTCTGACTTTATGGTCTTGGGAGATGATATAAAATATGCTCAAATCACTGATGGATCAACCATAAAAATGACAGGATCTGGAATGATTTTCCTAAAAGCATCTTTTGGGAAGAAACCTATCACTTTAACTGGTGTCTGGTTATCACCTGCATCAATCAATTAGCCCATCTAGGCTATACATTTCATATTGGAAAATCAACTGATGTCTTTGACAAACAGGGTCACCATTTAATTTGGGCTACTGCCTCATTTCCTGGTGATATCCTTCATTGGTTTCAGTCTTCTCCGATCACTCCAAGTGAAGTCATACCCTGTCAGACGATACCTGTATGCGCACACTGCTGGGGGGCCGCATCAGCAAATCAGTCATTTATAGACAAGACTACAGGCTTACAAGCAGTTGCAGAGTGGTACAGAGTGAAATTTGAGTGACAAAAAGCATATTTTAAGTCCTGTACAGAGGAGGACCTTCTTGTACTCTGTGACAACTGTAGATATTTGCACAGCATTGCACAGCTCCTTACTGATTTGCTGATAAGTTGTATGTGATTCCTGCAAAGTCCACAGTCCGTGTTCTATGAGCACTCCAATTGATCAACATGTTGGGCTCAAGCAGCAAGAACAGGGTGTCATACTCTGCTAGGTCCAAGTCCGCAGCGCTAGTCTCACAGATGAATGCTAGCATGATGGGGTCAGACACCAACCCGGCAAACTCGGTCAGTGTGGCAGGTACTGGGGTCGGTGTGGCAAGGATGGCTGCAGCAACAAATACAGCTTCCCCTGCCGGGATGGTGCCATTCAGGATGTATGTGCGCCCGGTAGTGTCATAGCACAGTCCAGGCAGAGTCCCTGCCTTGGTAGTCTTGGCCACTGGTGCTGCGGGTGGGGCCTTCCCTTTGGCTGCCTTTGCGGTTCACTTCTCAGCCAAGATGGTATCACATTCACCTGCACGCCCACCGCCAGGTCACCGGCACTGGTCGTAAGAGTGTCTAGAGCCGCCACAGTTGGTGCAGCACACATCATGACTGACTTGGGAGCATGTGGTACATTGGCAGGTGCCAGATTTGCCCACAGTATGACCCTTGTGGTGTCCAGAGGTTGCAGCCAATGCAATGCCTTTCTGGTGCTGCTTCTCAATGTTGAGGAGTTGTTGTTCCATTTTTAGGTGTTGTAGTGCATGGACCAATATATAGGGCTCAGCGGTGGTGAGTCCTTATCTGGAAAGATCTATCGCATGGAAACTGTCTCCACTACCATCACCAAATGGTACTCTCATGCTCAAAGGATCAATGACCAACAATGTCAAGCCTTCCTCACCTCCCAACAACACAAGGGACGATCCTTTGTCAACCTCTTCACCCCTACCTCTACCTCTTCCACCAGAGAATGAGACCCTATTGCTATGGATATTGATGCCATCAATATTTGCATCTCCAAGCTTATTCCCTTAGAAAGGGAGCAATGCTTCGAACAAGGACTCTGTCTTTGATGCAGGAAGTCTGGACACAATGCTCCTTCTTGCTCTATGTTTTCGATCAACTCTTCTTCCTTCAGGAAAACAACCAAGAAAGTTGCCAAAGCCGAAGAGGAGGATTTACCTAACCTAGAAGAGGGACTTCTCTCTCCACTCCTTGGATTTTTGAAAAGGAGACCTCATTTGACGCAAGGTTCTCCTATTGCTACATATGCACCTGTACTAGTATCCTCCTCGTCTAAAGCAATGAAAATCCCCATCTTACTAGTAACTCCCTTGCACTCCCTTAAAGTCGTCGACACCTTAGCTCTCATTGACAGCAGTGCAGAAATCTCCTGCAATGACTGAGCTTTTGTTTGTAGGAACAACCTCCCTCGAGATTGCCTTCTTATACCTATCAGGATTTGCAATATTGATCAATCCACCAACTGAAAAAGGAACATCCTCTTCTCTACTACCCTCTTTGTAGACATCTGGAAAGTAAACCAAAAAGTCACCTTCCACATCATGGACTGTGGGAACAAGAACATTATCCTAGGGCTTCCCTGGCTTCGAGAGGCTAACCCTACCATTGACTGGGAAAAACAAACTCTTACCATTCCCGAGTCAGGAGACCAATTTGCAGACTTATATCATCTACACATTGCAGATCTCAAACAACAAACAACATAACTCCCACTTCTCTTGACCAATCACTACTACCCCCTCAAAATCCAAACCACCCTGTCATGTTGAAGTCCACTCTGCCCATGACAACCAAGTCTCAATACCTCAAAAGGGTCATAGTCAACAAAGTTCTCTACCAAGTGATGCAATGCAGCTCTCATTTCATTCCAAGAGGATCCCCTTTAATCGCTTGCCTCACCACTGCTACCAACCTTGTAGTCGAAGCAGAGAAATCCAAACCCAAAACTACCCTCCCTTCAGAGTACATGGCTTTCTCCTCAGTTTTCTCGGAAGAAGCCTCCTCTTGCCTTCTCCCCTCTTACCCTATGACCATGCCATACAGCTAGACAACACCTTTGTTCCTAAAATAGGAAAGATTACCTGCTCTCCCCAGAAGAACAGAAAGCTACAAAGAGCTTCCTTGATGAAAACCTTCGCAGTGGGAAGATCAGACCTTCCAAGTCCCCCCCACTGGCAAGCCTTCCCTTTTTTCTTTGTGAAAAAAAAGATGGGAAACTCTGCCCTCGCCAAGATTATCACTACCTCAATTCCCATACCACCCGTGATGCATATCCCCTTCCCTTCATCTCTGACCTCATAGATAAACTCAAAGGTGCTAAGGTCTTCACCAAATTCGACGTTTGTTGGGGTTATAACAATGTTTGTATCAAAGAAGGGGATAAATGGAAAGGTGCCTTCATCACCCACAAAGGACTCTTTGAACCTACCATCATGTTCTTCGGCATGAACAACTCTCCCTCCACTTTCAAGTTCCAGAGATAACGACTCCTTTCGGGATATGATTGCCAAAGGATGGCTTGTCATTTACATGGACAACCTCTTGATCTTCTCTCCCAATAATACCTCACATGCCGAACATACCAAATGTGTTCTCCAGTTCTTTCATTCACTGGATCTCCACCTTCGACTCGAGAAATGTAACTTTGCCACAGCTGAAGTCAAATACCTTGGAATGATTGTCAAACCAGGTATTCTTGCCATGGACCCAGTGAAACTAGATGGCATCACCTCTTGGCCTACCCCCCTACTGTCAAAACTGTTCAATTGTTCCTTGGTTTTGCCAATTTCTATCAACGGTTCATAGATTGTTATTCCAACATTGCTCGCCCTTCCATAGATCTCACAAAGAAAGATGAACCTTGGGACTGGTCTGCTGCTTGTCAATCATCCTTTGAATGTTTGAAGCACTCTTTCCTCTCCAAACCAGTCCTTCGTCTCTATGAAGACTGGCACCCTTGCTCCTATCTCTCTCAATTCTTTATTCCTGCTGAACAGAAGAAGTACAACATCTATGATCAAGAGTTGCTCGCAGTCATCCGAGCCCTCAAGGCATGGTGTTGTAAAGACAACAAGTCCACCAATAGGTTGTTGGCAGGTAGTAGTCAGGAGTTCACCTTGTGATAGGCTCGACCCTATAAAGGCTTAGGGAATTCAGGAAGTAGTCGTTGACAAGGGAGAAGGCGTTGAACAGCAGTCCAATGGTAGTCCGGAGTTGCTAGATACAGCCCGGTCATAGTCCAGTGTGACTGGCGGTAGTCCAGTTGTATTGGCGATGAGGAGAACAGTAAAGGGGAGCTCTGTGTTGAGCTATGAGGTGAAGAGAAATGGTTAGAAAGATGCTTGTAGCTGCATGGGATGTGTAGATATGAAAAGGTGGACCAGACTGTGTAAGAACAGACTGGTAGAAGGTAGGAACGATGGGAAAGGGATCTGGAATATGTTAAAAGAAGGGGTTATGAACCTAGAGACCTACTGGGCTCTACAGCATCAATACCTTCGAGGCTTCCCTTTCCCAGTCCAGGTTTGTACTAGTGTTCGAAAGTCCAGTCCTAGGACTGATAAAAGACCGCAACTGGACTGGACTTTATTCTTATCACAACTGGACTTTGGTTGCAGTTGCCTTATTTCAAAATTCAAAGACTGATAAATATTTAGACCAAACTGGACCAAAATTTTGAAAAAGACCGGTCGCAACCAGTCGCAACTGATGTACAGCAGTTTTAAAATATTCATATCTCTGTGAGTTCTTGAACAATTACATAATAAAAATATAGAGCGGAAGCTAAAAGTCCGGTCTAAATTCTGGCCAACTAGTTTTAGACCACAACCAGACTGAAAAAAACCGAAAAGCCGGTTTTTTTTCAGTCTTGGTCCAGTTTTTTCCATATTAGGAAATTCCCAGGACTGGTTGTGGTCTGGTCTTTTCCAAAAAAGGCAAAAGACCGGACTAAACCGGACTTTCAAACACTAGTTTTTACAAATCACAAAAACCTCACCTTCTTCCCCAACCCCTAGCATCTAAACTGCCGTCAAGCTTGTTGGCTCCTTGACCTTACCAACTTCAATCTCAGGATCACCCATATTCCTGGTACGGCCCTCACTGGACCAGATGCCTTTTCTCACCAACCAGACAAACTCTCCCTCTCCCCTGACAACGAGGATGTTACCCTCCTTCAATCCCCCTCGCTCTTTGTCCATGTCGTCGACACCACTCTATGCGACATCATTGCCTCTGCTTCTGGTGATGATGTTCTTGTCTGTAATGCCCTCCAGGCTTTTGATGGCACCATTCCTCCTGCTTTCCATTCTTGTCTTTCTGACTGGCAGATTGCTGGTGGCCTTCTTACATATCAAAACTGTGTCTACATCCCTGATTCTGATTCTCTTTGTCATGACATTGTCACTCATTCTTTTGACCACCCCTTTGCAGGCCACCCTGGCTACTTTAAGACCCACCAACTCGTCGCTGCTGAATACTGGTCACTTGGTCTTGCTCAGTTTGTTCGCAAATCGCTTTTTCCTCAAAAACCCTCTCATCTTGGAAACTCTATACCATCTATCCTCCACAGAAATGTCTAGCTATGTCCCTTCCAACTTGATTTCTTCCACATCTTCCATTTCTCTTTCACCCTCTCCTTCATCGCATAGTTCTTCCTCCCCTACCAGTCCTCTGGTTTGAGGTCATCTCCCTAGCTCTCTTAGTGGAAAACCTCTGGGCCCAAGTGATCTCGAGACCCCCCCTTCCTCTCCCTCTGACCAGACTCTAACCAATCCAGACAATAAACCTGCTATCCCCTGGCACATTGATTTCCTTCCCCTTCCTGCTCATTCCAATGTGTATTATATTTCTATAGTTGATGTCCCCCTCTATGCTGGCAAACTCAGAACTGATGATGCCTTGCCTGAAGATCTGCAAAAGCTTCGCACCTATTTGCAGGATGCCTGCTATACCAGAGACATCTACACCTATGCGAACATTGAATTCCCTCTGATCCACTCGCTGTACAATACATTCGCCCACACCTTCCATCTTGGAGGCATCACTTCCAACCTAAGGAACTCTTCTGACTCCAATGCAGCCTTTCCTTCTTCCCAAATTGTTGCCACACAGAGAGCGACTGATGAACATATCTTCTCCGTCATGCATCAGCTCAGGATGAATGAATTCATTACCAATATTGATTGCTTTCTGGCTGAGATGACTATATACTCCACTCCCCTCACTATCCCACAGACACTCTCTTTGCCCCCTGGTCTTCCTTGCCCTCCCCTCCATGTTTATATCTAGTGTTTAAAGGTCCGGTTCGGTTTGGTCTTTTGCCTTTTTTGGAAAAGACTGAACCGAGACTGGACCTAGAATTTTTTTGATATGAAAAAAACTGGACCAAGACTGAAAAAGACTGATTTTTGGTCTTTTACCAGTCTGGTTGTGGTCCAAAACTGGTCTTTTTACGGTCCAAAATTAGAACATCCAAAATTAGAACTCACCTTTAGCTTTCTACCACTATTTTCTTTATGTAAAATGGTTCACACATGATGGAGATATGATTATTTTAAGATTTGATGCAATATGGCTCTTTAGACAGCTTGAAAGATCAATCAGAGCACAGTCCCGATCAGTCTTTAACCAGTCCTTGGTCTTTCATCAGTCCTAGGACTGGATCTTCAAACACTATTTATATCCCTGCTGAGATGGAAGCAGTAAGCCCACAAGCAATCCTCCCCTTTTCTGCTATTCCCACTCTCATCCTCTCTTTCTCCCCATCTCCTCTTTTCAGACCAGAGAACATCCAAGCAGATTGACAAGATCAAGGCCGTCCATGATTCAGTCTCAGTACATGGAGGTGACAAGGAAAACCTGGAACATACAGACTTAGCTTATCGATCTCCTCCTCTATCCATCACCTTGACTCTGTTTGCATCCTCCCTCCCTTTGACTGGAGCTGAAGATGCCACCATGAACATAATTAATTAGGACTGACAACTTATAATAATGTGGAGTCATTGGAGTGCAGATGCCTCAGTCACATCCACATCAATTGCCCTCATTACACATGCCCTATCTGTCTCAAGGCTGTACTAGGACACCCCTAGGGAATCTGCCCCCTCAAACGACGTACGCCATAATCTTCTCCCTCCGCCTCCTTCTCGTCATCCTTGTTGTCCTGCTCCTCCTATCAATCTGCTCGTTCAGGTTGAGGTCATGCCAGGCCCTTTTGTCCTCCTTGGAAAACTACCTCATCTCATCATGCTCACCCTTCTCCTTCTTACCCTACCCTCAATGATTGTCCTCCTTCCCCAGGATATGATCATGATCAAGAGAGGATGTCTATAACAGCGAAGTGGACGCCAATATTAATGATGAACACCCCTGGACAGGGATTGATTATTAAAGCTTGGGTCGGTGACTCCAAGGCTACAAAGGGGGTAATGTTATGATTGTCTCCAGAGTTCTCCCTATGTCTTTTCTCTCTCTCCTTCTCTTTCGCTTATCACCTTCTTTGTCTTCACATTGTACCATAGATCTAAGGTGATTTCGTGTTGTGTTCCACATCGCTGATGATCTGACGTTTCCCTATCTCTATTCCAATTCTTTTCTATCTTTGTTCTGCTCTTTTGACTCATGATAATGTCTTTGCTTCATCATCCATCTGTCATCATTTGATCATTGTATGATTAATCCTCCACAGTTTCTTACACATCTATACTGCGGGTGACTCAGCACTCCTTCCTTACAATTCCATTGTGTTCCATCCCTTTAGTACTTAAGGGCCATCTTGTCGCTTTTGTAACCCTAAGCTAGAGCTACTTGGAATATTATCTTGTTCTCAGCATCTCACTCAAGTCCCTCGTCCCTTTGTCCCTCAGCTCCTCTGTCCTCTAGGGTGTGTCTCTCAGTTTTAAGTCTTAAGAGTCTCACCAGGCATTACGCTTGCTCAACTAGCATTTCATCCTTAGTCTTCGCCCACTCTCCAAGTCTACATCCGACCCTATCTGGGCCAGCTGTAACATGCTCCAATTGAGAATGGCCACTTGGTTGGCACTATTGGCTGTCTTGTTGAATGCGAGAATGATGAAGAAAAGCATGATCACATTGCTGGGAATCGTCTCACAAACCAGGATCGAGTACCAGCATCCACAGGGCTGTGGTTTACGGTTGGTAGCAGCCCATGTGTCAATGACAATGGGTGGGCTTGCAGCCTTGAAACAGAGGGAAAGGCTGTCCTGGCGTACACTGCTGTAAGCTTTTGCAATGTAGTAGTGGTGATCACTCTCCTAAGGGTGCAATGAGTCAAGTCACATTGAGTGAGCAAATGAATGGCCAGGCCAGGACGGTCATGCATGTGAATGGCCTGGCAACAAAGAAAGTCAATTGGAATATCAAGTGAATTGGTACCAGATATCTCGGGTGGAGACCAATGTGAGATCCGAAAGTCAGCCAAACAAATCTAAAGATTGAAGTGCTTAGTGCAATCAAAGAAGTTATTAGATGGTGCTAACCACAAGTGGCATACAAATGCCAGAAGGTTCAGTAATGATGTCCTTATTCCAGTCATAAAACTCAGACTTGATCTGCAAGCTGTGTGAGTTGGTGTTGCTGGCAAACTTGTCATGAGTCATCAGGGTACTAGCGGAATGGGCTGGGGCTCAAAGGGGGGGATCTGACAGTTTGTGACAAGTAGTCCTGGCATTTTCAAGACAACTGCTCGTACTTTAGAAGGGTTGTCGAGATGATCCAAAGTAAGTTCATATCTAAACCAATCTGATTATGAGTTTGAGTGTCATGCCAACTGACAGGGCTTGCCAATGACCAGGAGGATCATGCAGTTCCATGGGAGTTGGTGGTCAGCTGTTCAGAAAGTGCTGTCAGGTTCAGGGACCATAGCATGGTAGAATGAGTAGATGGTATGTGAAACGTGATGAGAAGTAGAGCAGTGAATGGCAAGCTATCAGTGGCAATCACACATGGCATGATGTGACATTGTATGATATAAAATGTATAGTAAATCATTATCTACATAGCACTACAGAATAAACATTAATCTACATGCAGATATGTTGTAGGCCCAATGCAACATTGCAAGGAGGTGTTTCCTGATGTAGGGTATCTAGGGGCCACTAAAGACTGGTTGTGACCAGTCCTGGATCAGTTTTCTGAAATTCTGAAAAACTGGACAACTGGACTAATGAAAGTTTAAACTGGTAAGTACTAGCAACCACAGTCCGGTCGCAACAGATGCAAGTCTGGTCTGGTCTGGTTATGGTCTTTTTCTCTGGTCTAGGACCGGACTCTACCCAGAATATCCAAAAAAAATCTACCTTTCGTGATTGATAGTCTTTGGATTCAGGCCCAACATAAATAACATTTGCATGGTAAAACACTAGAATGCATGCATAGCAGAATGGATGGGCATCAGACCAATCTCTGTGTATCAGTAGCATGATGTCCCAATAGTTAGTCTATGGATTAATTGAGTTAATTTCATGACAGAGGTCATAAGTTGTGTAATTAATTTGAAGTAGCTTTCAAAGTGTCAGTAAATGTGATCTGATTAACTGATGGTTGACAGCCTGACAAAATTCTGACAGCTTATTTTGCCACAACTCCACAAATCAGCCCTGAGTAGCTTGTATCATCTTGTGTATACCTCTGGAGCAATGTAGTCTTCTGTGCCAACCACACTCCTTTGTTCAACACATCTGGGGAGGCCACATGGATTGAGACATTGAAGTTGATGCTCTCCATCTGGTGGAATAATAATGTTGTAAGGCTTCAAATCCATATAAGCAACACCTTATGCATGTATAAATATTACCCCCTCCACAAGCTGCAGTAACACAGACCATAACTGCTGATTGCACTGCTTCAAGGAGATTAACCATCCACCAGCAACTTTGATGGGCCAGAATTTGACACTAGAGATTGTGTAATTTGATGGAGAAGATATTTCGGTAACAGTAAGATATTTTAAGATGCAAATCTTATCTGTGGCTTCAATGAACTTGAGGTATTCTCTGCTTTCATTAGTCTTGCTTAGGACTACAGTAAGATAAGGATGCTGGTACAATTGTGCAAGTGTTAGCATCAGTGCTGCTGTAGATGATAAGAGCTCTTACACTAGAGGGAATGAACTCAATCTTGCAGTGCATCTCATGAATGATATGCTGGACATCCTCAGCTCCAAAGATACCTAGATCATCTTGCAATAAACCACTTGCAGCAAGCCAAATGTCACCCAGATCTAGCCTTTTGGCTGAGTCTAACCCACTAGATTAGTAATTAGACTGGCCAGATTAAACGTCTGCCATTGGAAGTTTATCTGGTCCTCTGTATCCCTTAGATCAAAACTACACTCATGAATAATGTCTGAATAGTTCTGTTAATCTCCAGGTATTAGAGTGTAGCATCCACTTACTGAATCATTGCTATTGGTTCCTGTTTGCATGACTAGGTAGCATGTGACAACTAGATTGGTGTCCACATAGAGAGCCACCATAAAGAAACTTCATTGAGATCCAGGTTGAAGTAAGATTTTTCCAACTCGGTTGTAGAATGCCATCAATTCATCCACCAAAACTAACACACAAGACCCATTCTCATTGGGCTGGAACACCAAGTCAAACCAGGGCATATAAAGGGCCCTTACAAATTGAAACTCAGGGATTTCCTCCATATCACTGGGCAGAATGGCCAAGGATGAGGTTCCAGAATGCACCAGTATAGTACAACTCACCCTGTACCACCTGAGCAACTCCAAAGTATTCTGAATATCCTTGAATTCAGGTGGCAATAGGGCAATGTTCTGGTTGTGCAACCCATCCTTCTGGTTGCCTTTCATGTCTACCAGAGTCCACCAGTTGAGTGCTTTGACCTCATGCATAGGGATTGAAAAAATGCACACAGGAGGTGAATCTACCAAAACCAATAACTGTAAGCCAGGCTTACTGGACGCACTGGCTAGGCCAGTTGGTAGGCTTTGAGATGGCATGGATGGAGCTACCAGGTGGCAGTAGAAAGTAGTCAAGTATGAATCTATGCACCTTGCCTTGCCAGCAGCAGGGCTGCTAGATACTGCCCCATCACTGCCCAGGCAATCTCATTCCCACTCTGTTGACGACAGTGATAGTGTTTGACTCAATGAGGTGAATCAGCATCATGCAGCTCAATTAGCCAAGTGGTCCACTGTTATGCTTGGTCCAGGTAGGATCAAGGGTATCCTCAAGAGGAAAACTTATGAAGGGACGGACAACAAAGGAGAAGGAAGATGAGGAAAGTCCTGAGGGTCGAGGGATCAGGGCAACAAGGTTCTCTGAGGATCAAGGGATCAGAGATTCTAAGACAAGTGTGAAGAGACAACTTCTGGTAGCCTAAATGATGAGGCTCATGATAATCAAAGCGTCCACTTAAGTGCAGGACATGGTCACACAGAGGGTTCAAGTTGCAAAGGTATATTCCACGATGTATCTAGGATACTCAAGGAGGTCAAAGTTAAAGAAAAGAGTACATTGGAGGTGTAACACTTAAATAGGTAAGAAAATAAACATGGTGTCAAGGAACCCTAGAGAAGGGCATGGAATGTGTAGGTAATCTATAGCACATATGCTGAAGAAGCTATGGATGACTAATCATACAAGGGAAAGGACAAGTCAATGAAGTTATATCTGGACAACGAGACAAAGACAAAGAAAATAAATGGGGGGGTTCCCTATGAATCATAACACCCACCAAATAAAGGTGATGTTACAATCAACCCCTCTCTTTTCATTTTGCCTTCTCTCTTTCTCATTCACTTATGCCTTTCATTTTGCTTTAGTCTACTCCATATACCATAGATCTCAAGTGGTTTCCTTTCCCTCTCCACACCACTAATAATCTACTTATTCCCTATCTCTCCTATCTTTGATCCTATCTTTCCCTATCTCTTATCTCTTATCACTTGACTCATAGCTTACTGTACATATAACCTCCCACAGCTTCTGACTCATTCCCTACTGTGGTTTGTGGATGATGCATCCTTTCCATGTGATTCTATCACTTTCCATCTCATAGTACTTAAGAACTGTCTTGTCATTTTGTATCACTTTAAGCTAGAGCTACTTGGAATACACTTTGAGTTCTCTGTTGTCCTTTGAGTCCCTTGACACTTTGTTCCTCAGCATGTCAGCCCTCTTAGGTGTGGCCCCCCCCCTCTTAGTACCTTCATCTTCGAGTCTTGCCAGGCATTACACTTGCTCAAGTCTTAGCCTTTCCCCTTTCATCAAGTCTACATCAAACCCTATCCAGGCCAGCTGTAACAGGTGGTGCACCATTGGGATCAGACCTCTAAGTCTAGAGCTAAGCAAAATGGTGTCCTCAGAATCTCAAGTGTAGTGGGAAGAAAGCTGCCTTATTATCAGATAACTCCAAGTCATCCACAGGCCTGTCTAGCAACAGAATACATTGAGGAACCAATCAATGGAATTGCTGACAAATGTCAGGTTGTGCTTTGCCAGTCGCTGTCAAATTCTAGGTACATCATGGCATTTGGCACTGCCGAGGAATTGGCAGAACAAAAACTGATTGGTTAAGCTAAACTAAGAGGAGTCCAGAGAGTTCAGAGTTCTCATCTCTATTCAATGTCTCTCTTTGTGAATGAATGTATGTATGAATTTTTTATGTCTTGTCCTTGGGAACTAGCCTTTGCTTATGTGATCTCAAGTTTATCCTCCAAGTTCAAACCATCAGAATGCCAAATGAAATAGATACATAATATAATTACTAACTTCCCCTCTAACATTTTCCAGAATGCAAAGGGAATCTTCTGTGTGTAGTGTTTTAAAGTCCAGTCCGGTCTGGTCTTTTTCTTTTTTTTTAGAAGGACTGGACGGTGACCAGTCTATAGCACTTCAGGATTTCATGCAACTGCAACTACAACTGGTGTGGACCAGTTGCACTCGGTTGCCCATGCAGTTGTGACTGGTTGTGACTGGTTGCTCAACAAACCAGTTGCAACCTCACCGTGACTGGTGGCGACTGGTTCAAAACCTATTAGCAAGTACGTATTTTACAACATGCATACTACTACAATGTGTATACTATGTTTTAAATGTTGAAAGCTGTCCTGAATTCCCTCACTGCTTCCTCTGACTCCCTTCTGCACTATGTCTGATTTGCTTCGAAAGTCCAGTCAGGATTGGCGACCTACAGAAAAGATATCAAAGTGATAGACCACCATACTTCACCATGATCAAGGAAAGTGGTGAAGCCACGGCAGCCCAGAATGCCTCCAGGAACATCACAGTGGGCAGGCAAACGGAAGCGTCGAGACCCATCAACAGAGCAGTACACCATGACAGAGCTTGATGAGTCGGATGACAAGTCAGAAATCATTACAGTGACTCACAGGCGTTTGGGCTCACCATTGTGCAAGCGTGGCCATCATGGTACCTCTGCTCCCTCTCGCCACTCCTCGGTTGCCACATTCCTTTCCCATAACTCCTTGGCTGGGTCTTGTCGCTTCTTGTTGCTCTTCTGTTGCTTCTCATCATTCCTCTTTCGCTTCTGTTCCTGGCACACTGACCACATTGTATGTGGGAACATCTGACATCGACCAGGTTGAGGTTGAAATGAAGTGATGAAGCAGAGGAAAGAAGGCCATCAAACATTGGTGACAGGGCATTCCAAAAGGCATCCAAATCCAGGGAATTTTCAAGAGACGAGATCTTGAAAGTTGTGGCAGAGTTTGTTGTTTCAATGATGACCAGGTCAGTTTAACATTATGGTATCAAGTCAATTCTGTTACTGACTTTGGTTACAGAGTCTAGCCATGGCAAACAAGTCTACATTTAGGAATTGTTTGGTAGCCATGCACCCTCACATGAAGACAATTGACTTACCTTCAACTTATGACGTTACTACCTACATCCACAATGCCTTTGGCAAATTCATTGACCATATTAAGAACATCATTCAGGTGAGATTAACTACTTTGATTCTTCATCATTCTAATCTTCCTCTGTCAGTCTCCATCCACTGGTCATATATCAACCACAACTGATCTTTGGTCAGTAGCTCAAACAAAAATGTCATTCATGGGACTCACCACCACTTGGATCGAGGATAAATTGGACGATGCACAATGAGGTAATCGCATTCCATGTGATTTTGGGAGCACACACAGGTGTCAACCTCGGGCAGTACTTCGTTAGTATGCTGTGTCAATGGGCAGGGATTATCACTAGTAAAGGGTCTAAGGTGCGCTCCCTCATCGTTTCATTTTGTTTGAGTCCTAATCATTTTCCATTCTGAACAGTTGTTTTGCATTACTACCGCTGATAATACAAGCAATAATGACACGACAGGTGGCTATATTGAAAAAACACTCAACTTACAAAACATCTATTCCTTCAACACCGACCAACACCACCTCCAGTGCCTCACACATGTCATCAACCTCACAATTCATGGGCGTCATCACCAAAATTTCCCACGTCAAAACTACCACTTCAATCTGGGAATTCGATCTGACTCTACCTGAAAACCATGTCCTTGGCAATTCTCTGGACATTGTGGCCACCATCCGAACCCTTGTCATCAAGATTCAGTCTTCCAGTTAACATGTCACCTACTTCGAACACCTCCAGCACAAGTGTGGGATCAACTTGAGTCCTGCTCAAGATTCCACTCCACAGCAATGTGCAGTGGGGTATGGCGGACGGAATGCTTGCTTGGTCATATAAGTTATGAATGGTGAGTACTAGCACACCTTTCTATTGGCGACAGTTCACTCACTACGAATATAGCCAATTAACTTGTTCATCAAATCCACAGACGAACTACTATTTGGCCCAATTACAACATTGAGATGCCCTGGTCAACCCATTCGCCACATTCCCTGGACCGCTTTTACCATCAACACTATGGACTGGGAGCATGTTAATGCCGTGCACACAATCATATCTGACGCAAACAACATTCAACACCTTTTCTCATAGAACAACCACCTGTCGCTTTGGCATGCAATTCCTACATTCAAAGATCTCCTCACCACATGGGAAGAGAAGTGCGCCCTCGACAAATATGCACCCTACCATCAAGCCATCAAATGTGGACTTGACAAACTGAAGAAGTATTATCACAAATTTGACCAAAAGGATGTATACATCCTCACGTTAGGTATGTTCCAAGCTAGTAATGTTCGTGTTCGTGTCTACTAACTACTACATGATAGCGTTACATCCATATTACAAGCTGACTTACATTGAGATGGCCTGGGGCGGTTTCAATGAGCAGCACAAGGAGATAGCAGCCAGTAATCCCTGCACACATAATTGGCACAATGACATGTTGAAGGTGGTTGAAAAGATGATGCAAGATTATTGGGATGATCAGATGGAAGTCGATAAGATGATACAAGATTATAGTAATGTCATTCAAACCGATGATGGTGATGGTCAAGACTCGGAAGCTAATGGTACACTGAAGTCGGACTATAATCGACACCACCGCCAGCTTCTTTGAAAATCAATTCGCGTGGGTAGTGTCAGGTGGAAAGAGGAACTGCAGCACTACCTCGACGACGTCCCAGCTGATGTTTCCAAGGATATGGATATTGTTGCTTGGTGGAGAGTTTGTCTTTTTATATTATAGATTTTGTCTCAGTTTGTACTGACATTGTTTTGGCAGGCACACTCCCAAATATATCCGACACTTGCATCCATTAATGGCAAAAGACATTTGTGCAATTCCCGCAACATCAGTACTGTGCAAGTGACTATTTTCAGCAGGTGCTAAAATTGCAACAGACTGGAGATCATGCCTCAAGCTGGGTGTGGAGAGATTTCCATTACTAGCCACTCACTTATATCATTATGTAGACATGATGTCACTTAGTATGTATGTAGGTCACACCTCATGTAGTCCGCCTGTATGTAGAATAGTCCTAATGTATAAATACTCGAGTCAGTCATAGCTGGTAGACCCAACTTTGATCTCTTGAGCTTATTGCCAAAGTCCTTAGCTTTCATTACTATCCTTCTCTCTTTCCAAGTGTGGTCGTCAGCCCCCAAGTGCTAGTTTGATAGTCCAACTGGGCTTCAGTTACTTCAACATCAGTGGAAGGATAGCAATTATCCAATATAACGAGCATGGATTTCAAGAACAAAGAAGGATAAAAGGAATAAAAAGAATAACTTCATGTCATGGAAAAAACTGAAATATTCCTTACATAATATTTACATAGAAACAGAAAAACCATGTTTAACATCAAAGAAAGAAATATAATGCATTTTCAAAAGGTTGTGCCATATTGGCATACTCTCACACATTTGGTATCAACACAAATATATTGTGGTTAATAGAGGTCATAAGTGCCTCAGTGTGATCTTGTCAAACAAGTGTCCCACATGTGAAACAGATCATTGTGCTTCATTCCTGAGCTTGATGGCAGGTCGATGTAAACCACATGGTTCTGAATTTGCATATAATAGAGGTGGATGTGGATATGTCAGAAATCCACCATGAGTAAGTAGATTACATCCCTGAAGCTATTCTGAGATGCCTGTAAACCAAGGAACATAGAAATGGTTTCCTGTCTGTCATAAGGTCACCATCATTGTCATACACTTTACACTTTTATTTAGTGTTTTAAAGTCCAGTCTGGTCTGGTCTTTTGCCTTATTTGGGCAAGACCAGACTGAAACTGGTCCTGGTAATTTCCTAAAATAAAATAAAAACAGACCAAGACTAACAAAAATTGATTTTTTGATCTTTTTTGCCAGTTCAGCTATGGTCTTTAACCTGTTTTCAGGGATGTGAAATATACTACAGATTCCTGGCTTCTGGCCCAAATTTTTTTCATCTAAATTAGTTTAGGGACCTCGGTGCCCAAGTCCCCCCCATCCCAGCCTCCTCTATTCTAGCCTCCTGCATCCTGGCAGCCATGAAATCCAAGTTGGATTCAGCATCTACTTCTAGAGGCAAAAGTATAAAGGTAAAATGGGACAAAGTGCATGCTTATCGCACCAATCTCTTCATCAAATGGTGCCAGGACAACCCTACAAAGCATGTCAAGCTATTTTTGGACTCTACACAGGTTGCACGACAAGAAGGACACACTAGAGTGCAACTCAACACTGCAAAAAAGATAGTATATATGAAGTTGGCAAGGTATATATTCGAGGCTGACCACAAGTGTTTGTAAGCGCCACCCAATGCAATCACAATAAGTAAGTACTACATCTTTTGTCTTATCACTACTACTAACCATATCTGACATGCCCACCGCTTGTGTAGCATAAAAGTTCGATATAACAAGCAGGTCAAGAGCTTGGGTCAAACAGGTGAAGGGCTGATAATTGAGGAGCTTGAGAAAGGAGAGAAGAGTGGGGCCCTTGGTACATCAAAACACTAAAGAAGTGCACATTTGTGGTGCCTCCCACCAATAAGAGAGGACTATCTGACAAATAAGAAGTGCACATGGGTTGCGCCTCCCACAGATAAGACCTCCCACAAATAAGAGAGGACTGACTCCAACTGAGTTTCAACATCTCTTTTTATCTTCTATCATGCAGGACATAGAAGTCATCTTTCAGTGGTTCAATAGCCACCTTATTGTGTCAATGGAAAATATCATTGACTTGATCCATTCAAATATGGTCTCCTTTGCAGATGACAACCAGATTACCTCCAACTTTGGTTTCTACAAAGAGAAAGAGGATGGTACCACAAGCTACCTTATGGTATTCAATACCCCTGCACAGAGCCCATCAAAGACAATCTTAGAAGAAGGATGCAAGGGCATATGCCAAGGAATCAAACTTGGTGGATCAACATAAAATTCATATCCTGTAGATTCGTAGGATTTGGTTCTCCCAGTATCTGGTACACTAGAAAGGAATCAATGAATAAACAGGAATGGCTTTTAGCCACAGCCCTGAAAAACGCACCAGATGTAATGAAAGATTTTCACAAAAGGCACCCCAGTGCTCCTCAACACCTTTGAATGGCACAGAATGACTTTGACAGCTTGTTCCATCATTATGAACATTTTATCTTAGGAAGGGGGGTGATGTTGCAACCCTCATTTGCATATCTAAATATGTCATAGATTGCCTTCAGAAATTCCATCAACTCCCTATTCTCCTTCTTTCTATACACCACAGCTATAAGCTTTCATCCCAAGTGGTATTAGCAACTTGAAGTACAGTAAACAAATGGTAGACTACTTACTTAATCAAAAATAGTGGCTTCTGTTGCGATAGTCATTCTAGACACTGGTGTTCCTAATCCATCCACAAAAACAGCCAGAGTAGATGGTTCTATAAGCAACTGCCTAGAAATTTTGGCCTTAGTAAGCTAGCTGAAATTTTATATAGAACAAATTATTCACTGACTTCTACACTAGCAGAGTTTTGACCTTGGTTCCAGGCTATCTGATGGAAAATTCCATATCCATACTCCTCTGAGTGAGTAGTCCTCAAAGCAGTTCATTCAGGTTAATCACTCTATCAATAAAGGGAAGCATCAATTCTTGTCCATTAGCTTGATGGGGATTTTTGACAAGATATGCAGTCAACTAGATATATCCAGTAAGCCTAGTGGTTACCTCCTTAAGCTCTCTGATTAGATGAGACTTGAAGACTGAATCTGACAAATGAGTCTGAGCAATCTGATTCCTGGATGGACTTGAACCAGGTAGGATCACTTGAACTTGGATCAAATAATAAATTTTTAGTAGTGAAATCTACAGATATGAGTGAACTCACTAGGTGATTATATTCTAATGAATCTGCCAGTGTTGAATACTCATGGAAAAATTGAATAACATAGTTATAGTGGCCCCAATCTTCTTTCAAGAAAGCTGATGCAAAGAAATTCTGCAGCCAGTCTGAATCAAACAATCAAATGCTTGAGAAGAATAAAATCTATTTTCAATCATAAAAGAATGAATACTTATGAGATTCAAGTTGTCCACACAAATGAGGGCTACCAGGGTACCAGCATGGGTCTCTATATTGGGACAAGTACCAGAAAGCCAGCTGCTACTCAAACCATGATGATTAGTATCATTAGATGGGAATTGTTAGTGAGTTGAGTGAAAAAAAAACATACAATCAGTAGTAAAGTTACTTACTTAAGTGTGGTCCCTCACTCATACCATTATCATGTGAGACTGGGTCTTTCTATATTGGGACCAGTACCAAAAGATCCAGCTGCTATAACACTCAAATCATGATGATTAGTATCATTGGGTGGGAATTGTTAGTGAGTTAAGTGAAAAAAAAAAAAATCTTACAATCAGCAGTAACATTATTTCCTAAAGGCTGTCTGTGGTCCTTACTCATGCCTCCAGCAGGCTGGAGATAACTCAAACCTGCTGCCAGTCCAGATATCTAGCCGCTGGGTGATGATTAATGTGGTTGTATAGATTATAAAAGTCAAATGAGATAAGAACTTATAAACAATCACATCAAAATCATAGGAACTACCACTTCCAACTTCAACAAGCTTGGGCTGGACTAGGAACCTAGCCCTTTAGAGTGAGTGAGGTTGTTGTCATGGTGGCAACAACCCAGATGAATGCCTGAACCATCTCTGTCCCACTAACACCATGCCAGTAATTAAAGTTCCAGCCATCACCAGGTCTAGTGGAGTGATGATGATGACCAGCCAGACAGCAAACTGCAAGAGGGTTGTGCTCAATGATGTCAAAGTCAGTATTGTGTGAGTTGACCCATGTAGACTAGACAATATTTGGTATATGTATATGTGATGGTGGATGTACAATCAGTTGTAAAGACAGTGCACTGTGCAGTGGATGAGAATGAATGTTGCTGATGATGTGAGAGTTGATATATAAATTTTTTTTGATGACAATAGTTGACTTGTATGTAGCCAACAAATTCTTGATCAGTGAATGACATTCAAATGAGAAAATGTAGAAAGATCTGGAGGTGTTCCAAAATGTCCAATGGTTGATCAATTGTGAATTCTTCATAGTCAAAGAAAGCCAGAGTGAGCTTTGTTTTGCCCTACTAGCTGATTATACTTGAGCATTACTACAATGTCCTGATCTCTCATCCTTATTGATGAATTTGTGTGTAGTTTTGTAACTTTTTGACCCAAACACTTTTGAGGCCAAAACCAACTTCTCCTACTATATGGAAATGTAGCAGAGCAGCTGCTCTGCAGGCAAAACTTTATTCTCTTAAAGGTGTGTGGCATTCAGTATCCCTCTCCATTTTGCAGCTCAAGCCTTGAGGATGTTGTGTGTTTGGTAGTTGCAGGATTTTCTTCGTCTTGTCAACAAGCAGCCTACTTTTTCCACTGTCATGCTGTTGTCTCTGGTAGTTAATAACTATCCAAGGCTAGCCAAGATAGCATCCAATACTGCAAGGTAAAAGGAATTGGTAAGTAGAATTCCAAACATTCCAATTGGTTGTTATATCTTGTACTTGTAGGCCAGTGCTTTAGGTTTGGGACAAGATCCCTTTGCTTCTCTTGTATCACACTGTGGAGAAGCTCATCATAGTCCACTGTGGCCACATATACAGCAATGAGAACCTGTTACATTCTCAAGCAGACTGTGAGAATAGGTGTTATGCTACCTAATTCCATTTGTGATATGCAGTACTGCTTTCCTCATAAGAGTTAAAACACTATTGATGCCTGATTTGAGGGAAAAAATGACTGTGTTTCCAGCTCTCTTGTCTGTCTTCAAGGGGGGTAGAAGGTCTGTATGAGGTGGGGGAGGCCAGACTGGTCTGGGTGGTGAGAGCTGTAGTGCCAAGGGAGGAGTAAACCAGCCCAGGAGGAAGGTGTCAGCCAAAAGAAAGAAAGACTGGAGGTCCAGATGTTGTTGCAATGCACGAGAAATTTGCGGCAGGTGAGACAGTGCCAGCCCTGTGGGGAAAGGAAGGAAAATAGAGGAAAGTCGGGGGGAGGGTCATTGACCCAGAGATGCAATGCCAGGGTGTTGATAGGGTCCGATGTGTCTGCTTGACGGCTGAAGGAAATCAATGTTGGCAGACTATCAGACTCCACTTGGGGGCTGACACTTGGAAAGACAGAAAAGATGAAGTGGAATGCAAAGGACTTTGGCGTAAAGCTCAAAAGGTCAAAGCTGGGTCTACTAGTTATGACTGACTCAAGTATTTATACAATAGGACTATCTACAATACATCCGGACTACATGAGGTGTTACCTACATACATTCTAAGTACCATAATGATATCATGATGTAGTTAGCAATGGAATGACAGAGGAATAACAGTAGTGACGCTATAGTGATATAATGTTCTGGGCATCAAGGGGTGAGTCACCTGACTTTAGTCCAGGTTTTGGTATGTCCAGTCTCTAGTCCAGTGTGCCAGAGAGGCCGGTCTGTGCTTAAGCATCTGCGTGTTGTACCTCCACCCATGGGCATGGATATGGGTATGGGTACAGATTGACAAATCTCCACCCATGGATATACCCAGCGTGAGTATACCCATGCCGGGTCACCAATATAAAAACCTGATTATAAGTGTATTCATTACTATTAAAGTGATATTTATGATTAAATGTTAACATCAGCCACAGTTTGCCACATTGCATTGGTGATATCAAATTCCTTCCATTTCACTAGGTACTCCAATTTGCTCCTTTTACTTGCAATCCAGGGTGGACTTGACTTTCCATTTTGAAACACCTTCCTCATTGACAAGGACCAGGTCCGGTCTAATTTAACTCTTTTGGGCAGTTTTAGTTTCACTGTGTTGCCTCGAGATTCCAAAATCTTGTATGGTCTGATCCACTTTTGTGTGAGCTTCTTTGAGTTGTAGAGAAGATCGAGATGGTCATTGTCAGTACTAAGCCAGACCTGATCTTCGATTGCATAGTCTGGAGAATTATAAATATCTTTTTGCATAGTTGGCCAAGTAACTAGTGAGTAAGTCCATTGTTGACTGCCATGTCCAGCGATTGGCGAATCATGACAGATTGTAATAAGAGAAATATGTAAAGAAGGAGGAACAAAGACTTTGTTTTGTGAATTTAGTAAAAGATCATTATTTAACTGATAGTCTGGTAATCCATTTAAACTAGTATTTTTTGTTACTTGTTGTATTTTATCGAGAAAAGAGGAAGAGAGGTAAACATCAGTAATGAATACATGTGGGGGAAGTACAGTAATGTTTTCATTTAAATTAGATACCGCATCTCAATGATCCAGTCTACGAGATAAAGCATCGGCCCGGGAATTGGTGGTCCCCAGTTTATATACAATAACATAATTAAACTCTTGGAGTACAGCATGCCAACGTGCCTGTCTAGTGGAATGTTTGTGGATCTTTCCAATACTCCAAGTTTTTGTGGTCCATCCAAATCTCAACCTTCAGTCTACCAACAAGAAAATGCCACCACTTTTTGAGAGTATGAATAACTACTAAAAGTTCTTTATCATAAATAGGGTAGTTCCACTCTGCATAGAGTTTGAAAGTCTGGTTTAGTTCAGTCTTTTGCCTTTTTTGGAAAAGACCGGACCGCAACTGGTCCTGGAAACCAGACCAAAACTGAAAAAAACCGACTTTTCAGTTTTTTTCAGTCCGGTTGCAGTCCAAAACTGGTCTTTTTGAGGACCAGTTGCAGCTCAAATTTTGACCGGACTCTTAGCTTCCATTCCATATTCTTTTATGTAATTTGGTTGAAAACTCATGGAGATATGAAGATTTTAAAACTGCATGTCATTTGGCACTTGCAGTTAAGATTGCTGTAATGTGTGTAGTGTATATGTAAAATATATCATATGTAAGACCAATAAATCTTAATGTAGCAACTAAATATTGATATTATAATTGTCATTTGATGTCTCACTGACCATTTTCATATTGATACCAACTTAACTTCCATATTTATGATAAAAATAAGAGATGATGGCAGAAAATTATGAAAATAGTGGGAAAAATGCACAAAAATTATAGGAAAGATAGGGGGTAGTTGTACATTGGTTGCGACCGGTCTTTTTCAAAATTTCGGTCCAGTTCAGTCTAAATATTTATCAGTGTTAGAATTTTGAAATAAGGCAACCACAACTGAAGTCCAGTTGCAGTCTTTTATCAGTCCTAGAACTGGACTTTCGAACACTAGCTCTGCAGCATCAAATGAATATGAGATAAAGGCACTTGGCCTCCATAGTTCGTCTTTGCATAAGACTGAAAGCACTGCTCTGGTAGCAATGTCAATCTCCTTTTCCTGATTGGGGGTAAGCTAATAGGGGCACTTCTTCGAACCTTCGCTTTAAAGCTTAGAACATCTGCTCTTGATCTTTGGCCTACACCAAGGACTATTCCTTCCGGGTTAATAGGGTTAGAGGTTTACTGATGTTGGCGAATCCATCAATGAATCGCTGGTAATAGTTATGTAGTCCGAGGAAGGATTGAACCTGTTTGACGCTCTTTGGTACTGGTGACCTTCTTTGCTGTGGAGGTGAACTGCTTGAGTTTGGTTTCAAAGTGTTCTTGTACTTCTTCCCAAGATGCCATAATGGATCCTAAGGATATTGTTGAAGAGGTAGGGGAGTTTTCGGATGTGGTGGACAGGGTGGTGAATGATACCAATAGTCTGGGATGGTCGGAGGGATACTCATGAAGAGACCGCATACTCCAGAGTAAGACCTGTAAAAAGAAACAAAGGGTCTGAAGGCAACCTAGATCCAACAAGGACTATGGCACCTCAACAATCACAAAGACACTGGGAGGGAAGAGTATAGGATGGAGGGAATCCAACCAGAACAAGACTGGCTTGTTCGGTTGCTGC
>JBBPNI010000340.1:0-25488 GCA_038091135.1 Leccinum fibrillosum | reverse complement strand
TTGACATTTACGTGTCATAGGGCGCCTCAGCGTCGTCGTACCCGAACACCTCATCGGTTGGTAGTACGCCCAGGCGGCCTTCAGTTCCCAACAGCCACTGGCATGCATCTGTCCCTGAGCTCGCCGTCGGTGATGTCACGGCCTCTCGAAAGCTCCCTCTTTTCACATCGTCTTTGTCGTCCGTCCAGTGCGTCCCTCGCGGGGCGCATGCACTCTCATATGGGCTGTCCTCGTCGCCGAACTTGAGATTGATTATATGCAGCTCGGAAGTGAGTGGCACTGGGGCGAGCGAAGTGAGGTTTGTTGACCTAGTCCTATCTCATTCCCTACATTTCATATCGAGTCTTCAACACGTCTCAACGGGCGATAGGGAGCACGTCGCAGCAAGAGCATCTCCATGCACTCGTTAGTTGCGGAGTAAGGCGCTGGCTCGACGCGCTCGTCAGTGCCCTCGGCGCTAGCAAGAGGGCTGACAGCAAGATGAGGATGTACTAGTCGTCGTCCCACTCGGCCTGCCACGCTCACGTTCGCCCAGGTATACCTAACCTATGACGAAAAGAAGTTCCCGTCATCCAGCGGTCGTCGAACAAGTCTACCTCTTTCTACTCCTTTTTGATCATCACTGACCTCCACGTGCAGGCCCAAGTGATGGGTCGAAGACCAGGTCACCAAACATCGCGCACATACCACTTATTCAACCGTAATCCTGCCTCAACACATTCTACGGAGATCCTCACTCAGGGTGGATCAAGTCCATACAGGCAGTCATAATGCACACCGGAGATTTGTCTTCTCTCGCTGCGTCATAAGAAATCAATCTCTGGCTGAGCTGGAAAAGAGCCTTAGAGGGTAGCGAGGCCCCACTGTGTTGGCGAGTACGGTCGAGTGCTAGTACACCCACCTGTTCTCCGAGTCGCTGACGTGGAAATGTGATAACTAACTTGCTTCTGCAACGAACCGCTAATATAGCCAAAATTTTGCACTGATCGAAAGAAAGATGTAAATGGCCCCCTCTCAAGATCTCATCGCTTACTAATACGGTAGAATTGAGTTTGAACCGCCACGCGGCCCGTCGTGTCCCGTCGTCGCCGCTCTCGAATTCAACGTCCCCTTGAACTGGTGGCAAACTTGGTGACATGCACCATCAAGAGTTACAGTGCTCTCGGTTGATTCCGAACGTGAGTCCTGTCAAACTCTTCACCCACACCTGTTTCGAGATGATCCGAATGTTCTTCATCAGTTGGTTGTTATCCGGTTAGTTCCTAGACGTGATTCCATCCTGACATGTATTTAAGTCAGGTGCACGTACTTGATGGTATGTGTGCTCCTCTACATTTGCTCCCCAATGCTCTTCAAGCTGATCACAACCGTTGCCGTCACAGTGGCTGTTTTCATTCTGGCCGCCCAAGCACCCAATCTTAGGGGGAGAAGTGATGGTACAGCCATACCACTCACGAAACGCTCCGATACCGATGCGCACGAATTTCATGCTACATCACATAACGCGTAAATCGACCTGTGATGTCCTCAGGCATTGTTTTTACTCACACGTTTTTAGCAAGATCATTCGTGGGCCAAGTGGCATAGATGGTTCCGATAGGAACGAGGGAACGCCGCATCCTTCTGTTGTGGAACGGGATGGGCACGGAGCCGGCATTGCTTTGACACAATACGAAGATATAATGTGGTATGGGACCATTTTGATCGGCACTCCTCCCAAATCCTTCACTGGTAAGTTTCTCCGTGCATTCGTGACACCCACTTACTCTAGTCTGCACCTCAGTCCAGTTAAATACCGGTTTCGGGTAAGTTTTCCGTCAGTACCATCCACTCTCTCGTCTTATTCGACCCAGCGATCTTTTTATTCCAGCCTCAACTGGTGATGAGAACTGCAGAAGCCACCCTGATCTTTGGGATCCCGCATCGCCCCACACCACCAGCGTGGACCTCGAAATAGATTTTGTGACAGCATTTGATGATGGTAGGACTGCCTATGGTAAACAATACACGGACAATGTAACCATTGCTGGTTTTACCGTATGTTTTTACTCTTTGCAAACATCATCACTTCCGACCGATGAATAGGCAGACGTTCAGACCATCGGTGTCGCAACAACATACTCTTCAAATATGGGAGCATCTGAGTTTCCTGCAGATGGTGTATTGGGATTGGCTCTCCCGTCTTGGTCATATTTTCATGGCCAGAGCCCTCTATTTCACACACTTTTCAATACAGGAAAGCTGTCTCGACCAGTGTTTTCACTCAAGCTCTCCTCTTCTGGAGGCGAGCTGTACGTCGGTGGAGTGAACGAGAGGCTTTACATTCCTGGCACCCTCTTCTTTATCCCTGTAACACATCCGGCGGTGGTGAGCACAAACGCCAGGCGGTATGGATGCACACTTAGGTTTCCCTTTCAGGGTCTCTGGACGCTGATGATAGATAACATTAAAGTCAACGGAGAGATAGTTCTGACCGATGTACCCGCCGTCATCGATACTGGTAGCAACCTCATTGTTGGTGATCCACTTCATGTTTACGTCGTGCACGGCGCGGCCCAAGGTAAGCCATACAAGGGCGGCGGGGGTGGTTATTACATCTGTGAGTTTCGATCGATTTTGGTACTTTTGATTGACTCCCTGTAGTCCCATGCGCGACTTTTCCCTCCATAACTTTTACCATTGGTGGAAGGCCGTTTCTCATGCCTACCAATGTCCTCAACAAGGGACGGGTTGAGTTTGGGTCGCGATATTGCTTTAGCGGAATTGCGTCCATGGAGAATAGTGGTGAGATTCTTCTGATCAATCATCTTTTCCTCTTCCCATGATGACCGTGACTTCTAAGATATCTGGACCATGGGGACCATCTTCCTCCAGCAGTTCTATACCGTGTTTGATTTCAACAGCCAGTCACCACGAATTGGATTCGCACAGCTGTGGACACATTTGTAATGCTCGATACATACTGCATACATAGTAGTAGTGGTTTTTTTGCACAAGAGTTCTTATTGTAGAGTTACGACCTGCCACCCTACAATATTCTGTATCATCATACTCAACTAGATGCACGGCCGCACTTCGTCGGCAAATACCTTGTTTACAATGTTTTTCTTGACGTTTCGTGTCTGTAGTCAATGTAGTTTACTTACTGTAGTAGACTATTCCCACTAGATCCTGCCAATTAAGCTTCAATGAATGAACGGGTCGTCGGCGGAGCTCGCGTTGGGCAGCGACATTTTGGTTTAATTGGCATGATCAAGGATAAAAAGGACACTGTTGTTAAGACACTGCAACTACCATAGATAGTACAGTGTCAACGTTGTTGAAACGTTACTACTGCCACGCCGGTGATGAAAATATACATGTACATATCCTTCGAGTCAGCATACTCACCAGGCCCCAGGTTGTTCCGCAGGCTGTATCTTGATCAACAGATCTGAAATCGCCTCGTGCGTGTACGCACACGCTGACGAGCCTTCCACCACCCACAGATTGTCCATGTACAGATTGATCACCGAGCACGCAAATTCGTGCACGAACTGCACGTGTTGGTTGTCCCGCGGGTCCGCACCCGAAACGAATCGTCGTATTGATTTTCGATTCTCAGCGGATGCTCATTACCTAGAAAAAAAATTACAATCAAAAAAGGCACGCCGGTCAGGTCAGGAGCGGAACGGAGGCAAGGCAGAAAACAAAACCACACCTTTGGCCACCATCCTCTGCGCCGTTCCGATACTCGGTGACGAGCCACTCGATTCCCTGATTATGCTCTACCAAACCCAACATCTGCCCAATATGACGCGGTCTTGAAGTCCTTGTCCATGTCCGAAAGTCCAACCACAGCAGGTTCCAGACCTCCCTGAATAGTGTGATTATCTGCAGATCAACGTTAACCGCGAGCCAGAACCCGTCCCACGGAGCCAGATGATCTGGAACAGACGTCCGTTCATGGATATGTCTCGTCGGTTGACGTCGTAGAGCTATGTCAAAGACCGGTCAGGTGTCGAGCTTCTTGCGGAATGCGGTTGATTCAGACTGCAGCTTTTGACCTTGTCCGAGCACGTCTTCAACACGTTTCATGATGGTCAGGAGTTGGTTGAGCCCCGTATCTGATCGGACATGTCATTGTGATATTTGAACTGGAAACGACGGCGCCAGCCAGCACGGTCCAAGAGAAGTAACGGAATGTGTGACTTATTGTGTAGACGATCGATTGATGTATTCCTTGACAGAGTCGATGAGTAGCAGTGATCGGGATCGAGCTCAAGGTACTAAGAAAAGACGACGACTACCTTTAATGAAAAGTGTATTAAACTCCCATCCGTGCGAGTTCCTACGCCTAGGAAGATGAAAGATTGGCGAAACTTGTTCAAGTTCAAGTTGTTGAGGCGAAGAGTTCATTGTGTTATGTAATCGTTTTTCACGGATGTTAAATTTGGGCGACATGTCCGGTGTGAGTGACCTTGTGAACAAGGTAATATGTTGTGGAGAAAGGTCTTTACTAGCTGACTTTAGCGACATTATGAATCAGCACATTCGCCACTGGACTCAAAGTCTCCGAAGGAGGCAATGACACCGAAGAAGAGAAACATGTTGACATTTACGTGTCATAGGGCGCCTCAGCGTCGTCGTACCCGAACACCTCATCGGTTGGTAGTACGCCCAGGCGGCCTTTAATTCAGTTCCCAACAGCCATTGGCATGCATCTGTCCCTGAGCTCGCCGTCGGTGATGTCACGGCCTCTCGAAAGCTCCCTCTTTTCACATCGTCTTTGTCGTCCGTCCAGTGCGTCCCTCGCGGGGCGCATGCACTCTCATACGGGGTGTCCTCGTCGCCGAAGAGAGTGATTAAGTATATGCAGCTCGGAAGTGAGTGGGGCGAGCGAAGCTAGGTTTGTTGACCTAGTCCTATCTCATTCCCTACATTTCATATCGAGTCTTCAACATATCTTAACGGGCGATAGGGAGCACATCGCAACAAGAGCATCTCCATGCACTCGTTAGTTGCGGAGTAAAGCGCTGGCTCGACGCGTTCGCCATTGCCCTCGGCGCTAGCAAGGGGCCTGACAGCAAGATGAAGATGTACTGGTCGTCGTCCCACTCGGCCTGCCACGCTCACGTTCGCCCAGGTATACCTATCCTATGACGAAAAGAAGTAGGGCTGCGACAACGGTCGCCGTCACTCACGCGCGTGGGAAGTGTGACAGCGGACCGTCTCTTCGACGAGAGAAGTTCCAGTCATCCAGCGGTCGTCGAACAAGTCTACCTCTTTCTACTCCCTGTTGATCATCACTGACCTCAACGTGCAGGCCCAAGTGATGGGTCGAAGACCAAACATCGCGGACATACCACTTATTCAACCGTAATCCTTCCTCAACACATTCTACGGAGATCTTAACTCAGGGTGGATCAAGTCCATACAGGCAGTCATAATGCACACCGGAGACTTGTCTTCTGTCGTTGCGTCCTAAGAAATCAATCTCTGGCTGAGCTGGAAAACAGCCTTAGAGGGTAGCGAGGCCCCACTGTTGGCGAGTACGGTCGAGTGCTACACCCACCTGTTCTCCGAGTCGCTGACGTGGAAATGTGACAACTAACTTGCTTCTGCAACGAAACGCTAATATAGCCAAAAATTTGCACTGATCGAAAGAAAGATGTAGATGGCCACCACCGACTCACCGCCCTCTCATCGCTTACTAATACGGTAGAATCGAGTTTGAACCGCCACGCGGCGCATCCAGCTGTCGTGTCCCGTCGTCGCCACTCTCTAATTCAACGTCACCTTGAACTGGAGGCAAACTTGGTGACATGCACCATCAAGAGTTACGGTGCTCTCGGCTGAATCCATCTTGTGAGTCCAGACTCTTTCGCTAAACTCTTCACCCATACATACCTGTTTCGATGATCCGAATGTTCTTCATCAGTTGATTGTTATCCGGTTAGTTCCTAGACATGATACCATCGCGACATGTATTTAGGTCAGGCGCACGTACTTGATGGTATGTGTGCTCCTCTACATTTGCTCCCCAATGTTCTTCAAGCTGATCACAACCGTTGCCGTCACCGTGGCTGTTTTCATTCTGGCCGTCCAAATACCTAATCTTAGGGGGGGAAGTGATGGTATAGCCATACCACTCACGAAACGCTCCGATACCGATGCGCACGAATTTCATGCTGCATCACATAACGCGTAAATCGACCTGTGATGTCCTCAGGCATCGTTTTTACTCACACATTTTTAGCAAGATCATCCGTGGGCCAAGTGGCATAGATGGCTCCGATATGAACGGGGGAACGCCGCATCCATCTGCTGTGGAACGGGATAGGCACGGAGCCGGTATTGCTTTGACACAATACATGGGTAGAATATGGTATGGGACCATTTTCATCGGCACTCCTCCCAAATCCTTCACTGGTAAGTTTCTCCGTGCATTCGTGACACCCACTTACTCTAGTCTCCACCTCAGTCCAGATAAATAGCGGTTTCGGGTAAGTTTTCCGTCAGTACCATCCACTCTCTCGTCTTATTCGACCCAGCGATCTTTTTATTCCAGCCTCAACCGGTGATGAGAACTACAGAAGCCATCCTGATCTTTGGGATCCCGCATCGCCCCACATCACCAGCGTGGACCTCAAAACAGATTTTGCGACAGCATTTACTGATGGTAGGACTGCCTGGCATGGTAGACAATACACGGACAATGTAACCATTGCTGGTTTTACCGTATGTTTTCACTGTTTGCGAACATCATCACTTCCGACCGATGAATAGGCAGACGTTCAGACCATCGGTGTCGCAACAACATACTCTTCGAATATGGGAGCATCTCAGTTTCCTGCAGATGGTGTATTGGGATTGGCTCTCCCGTCTTGGTCATATTTTCATGGCCAGAGCCCTCTATTGCACACGCTCTTCAATACAGGAAAGCTGTCTCAACCAGTGTTTTCACTCCAGCTCTCCTCTTCTGGAGGCGAGCTGTACGTCGGTGGAACCAACGAGGGGCTTTACATTCCTGAGACCCTCGTCTTTACCCCTGTAACACATCCGGCGGTGGTGAGCACCAACGCCAGGCGGTATGGATGCATACTTAATCCCTTTCAGGGTCTCTGGGGGCTGGCGATAGATAACATTCAAGTCGACGGAAAAATAGTTCTGACCGATGTACCCGCCGTCATCGATACTGGTAGCAACCTCATTATTGGTGATCCATATCGAGTTTCCACCTTGCACATCGCGGGTCACGGTGAGCCGTACGATGACGGGAGAAATGGTTATTACACCTGTGAGTTTCGATCGATTTTGGTACTTTTGATTGACTCCCTGTAGTCCCATGCATGTCGTTTCCCTCCGTGACTTTTACCATTGGTGGAACGCCGTTTCTCATGCCTGCCAAGGTCCTCAACAAGGGACGGGTTAAGTATCGGTCGCGATCTTGCTTTAGCGGAATTGCGTCTGTGAAGAATAGTGGTGAGATTCTTCTGATCATCTTTTCCTCTTCCCATGATGACCGTGACTAGATTTCTGGACCATCGGGACCATCTTCCTCCAGCAGTTCTATACCGTGTTTGATTTTAACAGCGAGTCGCCACGAATTGGATTCGCTCAGCTGTGGACACATTTGTAATGCTCGATACATACTAGTGGTTTTTTTGCACAAGAGTTCTGATTGTAGAGTTACGACCTGGCACCACCCTACCAATATTCTGTATCATCATACTCAACATCCTTCAGCTCGTCCTCTTCTGAAGATGGGTCGAAAATGTGTGACCCAAAGCATGAATAACAAAATGTTACGCCTTCTAGTGGACATTTTTTGCAGCATTGTTGTTGATTACCTAATAATAAATTGCGTTGTAGCCCTTCATAAGTTTCCTCTCCGACTGCTCGCATCTTTCGCTCTCGCCCGCTTCTGCGCTCTTGCTGGCTTTCCCCAGCTCGCGTCACAATGACAACTCCAATTCGCAAGAAGCGCAACTTCAAGTCTCTTCAGCTCGATGTCACCCAGTCACCAGTCCCAAAGGAGCCCGAGCCGATCCCCATACGCGCAGCACCGGCGACGACAGGGGTAGCAAAGGGAAAGAAGCGACCCCCACCCATGACCTTGAATGCTCCAAAGCTCGGTCAGTCGCCCGTGACCAACGATGCGGATGGCAATCTTTTTGCAGTCGGCGTCGCTCCTCCTTCTGTACCTGCGTCAGGTGCGGCATCCGCGCCTCGGAACACGTATCATACGACCCTTTCGAACACGCTCGCAAACCTGGACATGAACGCGGAGACGCGTTATGATCTCCGGAACGAGGATCTCAAGGACCTTCAAGAACTCGGCCAGGGTAACGGCGGGA
Source organism: Leccinum fibrillosum (assembly GCA_038091135.1). Lineage (NCBI taxonomy): Eukaryota > Fungi > Basidiomycota > Agaricomycetes > Boletales > Boletaceae > Leccinum > Leccinum fibrillosum. The sequence continues at coordinate 17,149 of JBBPNI010000340.1, read as the reverse complement.
GTGTCAAAAAGGTCGAGCACGTTCCCACCAAGACCATCATGGCGAAGAAGGTGAGCTCTCCGACACTTCTCGGCGTGACTGTTGCTGACATCTTGTCGTAGATCGTCCTCATTGACGCCAAACCATCCGTGCGCAAACAAATCTTGCGCGAGTTGCACATCATGCACGACTGTAACTCCCCGTATATCATATCCTTTTATGGCGCGTTCTTGTCCGACCCAAATATCTGCATATGCATGGAATACATGGACAAGGGGTCTCTCGACGGCATCTACAAGAAAATCGGGGCCATTGATATCGAGGTCGTTGGGCACGTTGCATTGGCCGTGTTGGAGGGTTTGACGTACCTCTACGATGTACATCGCATCATCCATCGCGGTATGGACACTGATTTCTTTGCGATGCATCTGCGCTCATTCACATCGCCAGACATTAAACCATCGAACATCCTTTGTAACTCTCAAGGGCAAATCAAGATATGCGACTTTGGGGTGTCAGGCGAGCTCATCAACTCCATCGCGGACACGTTTGTCGGGACATCGACCTATATGAGCGTATGTCCCGCATTGCACGAAATCGCATCACCCTCATGATGTTGCACAGCCTGAGCGTATACAAGGTGCCCAATATACCGTCAAATCGGACGTCTGGTCTCTTGGAATCTCGTTAATCGAGCTAGCACTGGGCCGCTTTCCCTTTTCAGAGTCTGATCCTGATGATTCTGATCTCTCGGACCTCGAGGGAACTCTTTCTCCGAGTACCATGACTTTGCCACCCGTCAGAAAGGACAAGGATAGGAATGCGAAAAAGGATCGACGAAAATCCAAAGGTGTTAGCCTACAAGGAGGTGGCATGATGATGAGCATCCTCGAGTTGCTTCAACACATCGTGAACGAACCTGCTCCTCGGCTAATTCCCGAAGGACGATTCCTCAAGGAAGCAGAAGATTTCGTGGACAGCTGTTTGTTCAAAGATCCTGATGCTCGAAAGACTCCCAAGGAGTTGCTGGTATGTTTCAAGATCCCGGACATGTCGATCTCGGCTGACGAGACTCCTGCCAGAAACATCAATGGATAGAGCAGGCGCGGGCGTCGAATTTTGATCTCGAGACATGGGCGAGCACATTTTGAACCGGCTTCTCACTGCTTGCGTTGTGTGTCCCTCGTCGGGCCTTCTTTCCTTTCTTTAGATCATACCAGCTGTCGTTTGCTACTTCCTCGCACATCATTATCTCAGTTTGTTCGCGTTCTTGTATTATAGAAAAGGTCATATATTCATCAACTGGCAGATCGGCACGTTATCGCGTTATCGTTGGCATATAACAATATTAATAACCATACATACCGTCCGTACTACAAATGTGCGTGACTCGTAAAAGTTGGTCGCGACTACTCTTTAAAAGTTGACAATGATTCCTCTTGGACGGGTGTCAGACCTCGTTGCAGATATTCCGGCGCCTCCCAACGTATTCCTCCTACCGCGCTACTGGCAACCCATGTATGACGAATTCACGACTCGTAGCAGCACCAATATTGTACCGAAGGAGAACCGTTGGCCATCGTACAATCCCGACGAGTCTGGAAATGGGGGGCGTTTGAAGGGCACTGGTCTCCGCATCCGGCCCAAATCCCGGGGCACCACTCTGCGCGTGTCACTTGGACGCCAGGGTTGATGGTACCACTATCGCCGGGTCCGCGTTTGGAGGGTGACGCGTCTGCGGTGTGCGTGCTGATGATGACGAACATCATGCAGACCAGTGCCAGGGTGGTGCGAAAGGCGGTCGGGGCGGTCGTTCGGCTGGGCATTTGGTGGGGAGGCGTGGCTCTGATGGAAACATTTGAGCTCGAGCCCTGGTGAATCGGGAGTCTGGAGAGCCGTGGTGACGCACCGTCAACTGAAAAGGGTTGTAGCAAGTGAAAACCGACTGGGGATAGTTGGGCTCGTTGTAACGTCCTTTTTATGTCCGGACTCCGCAGGGCTTCGGTCGACCCTATTAAGTGTGAAACGTCAGAAGTTCTCCCCCTTATTGTCTTCGGCACAAGAATGTTATGTTAGGACCACCTTGGAATCATCGCGCTTGTCTACCATATGATGTTCAAATATAATGGTATGATGTACTATTGTCGAGGATGACAAGGATGGGAAGAAAACAACAAGCTCTCGACCTTCTTTTCGATACCCCAAAAGGTCCCGTGCCATGGCAATCATATCAGTGCGTGGAACTGCTGGTATTAATATGTAGTGAGGGTTTAAGATTAATCATGAGTGCGAAGGGCAACATGAAGGTCGTCGGGATAGGATTCATTTCAAACTCAAGCTAGCTTACATTTACCCCATGCTCGCCACCTCCCCAGTTCCGCGAATGCCCCGTCAGTCTGAGCAGAATTTAATATATGGACCCAACGCCATATTCGGATTGTGATGCGCGATCCGCAGATCAAACGTAGACTTCGTTGTCGTGAAGTGCCTTTGGTGTGTACTTGAGCGATGGGTCGGCGATTCTCTCCTTCACGGTGTGATGGAATTTGGGCTGCTGATACGGTATAAATCGTGGCCTGCCCATGTTGATGCTGTTGGCATCGAGTGAGCAAAAGTTCAGTAGAACGAGATCCAAACTCACCGCCATTGTCTGTGCCATTCCCCTCGGTCGTCCTGCCAGGCAGTGGCGACAGGGAGAACTTCCAATAACCACCATGATTTATCCAGACTCAACCAATCGAACAACGGTGCTACGGCGTCTGAAGGCTCAGGGTAGGAGGTATCCGGATTCGAAGTAGGCTGGTTCGGTTGGGCAACGGATCGGCCGGCAGCTACAACAAGTCGCGTTAGTTCGATGCGTGCCAACGGGAGTTGCACCTATACTTACCCACTAGCTGAGAAGGTGTGATACCCATTTCTGCGAGTTTGTCTTGATCAAAGATGATTCCACTGTCAGATTGTATTATTTGTTCCACCATCCAATGCAGAGTAATCTGTGCAAGGGACACCCGAACAGTATCGGCGACATTTCCTCCGCCGACGTCTGAAAAGGCGTTAAGCAATTCTCGAAAGCGAGCTGGAGAATCTTGGAACTGACCACTATGACATCCAGAGAACCATACCTCCAACACGTCCGTGTCGGATAGTTCTTCTTCAGCAACGTACATGGGCTTGGAGATTGAGTTGTTCGAAACTGCGTCGGAACTAAGCCCATTAGTAGCATTGGCGGAAGCTGGAGGCGTTGAGAGTGATTTATCGTTAGAGCCGCCACTTCTTTTCTTGAATATATTCTTGAAAAACGACGAGATGCCACCAGATTGACTTGTCCCAGTTTGCGGCAAATCTTCAGGCTCAGGTGTTGGCCAATGGTACAGATTTGGCCGGAATCTGGCACGGCGCTAAAAGAGAAAGGTGAGCGACATTCTGCCTGGAGTCACATGAGTGGGCCATACTTCGTCGAGAGAGAGCGCGTGTCGGAAGACCCTGATGGCAGTGTTGGAAGACGTAAATGGCAGTGTACGACTGTAAAGCACCCCAGTACTCTGTACGGTATCCCTATGCGGCAATAGTAAGGAACAACGAGCTGTCTGAAACCTTGGCGATGCTTACCATACGCCCAGGAAATCAATGTTGACAGTCTGCGAGAATGTCCTCTTGAATCCGGCAGCGAGCTCGATCCCCGCTTTGTCTGTCCGACTAAACAACTTGTAGGCAAAGTTGACTTGTTGCACGTTGCCCTTGGTCAACAGTCCAACCTTCATGACGATCGTCAGACTTTTGGCAGCCGACATACATGGCTTTACGAATTACCTTGTCCAACATTCCAGCCAACGCGCGAGCAGTGTATGCCCCACGAGAGAAACCTAGTTCTGGGTCAACGGCGCCTAACCAAAGTAGCGCATTATTACCTACCGAATATGCAGATTCTGTCTCCAGCACGATAGTTACTCATGAGGAACTGATAACCGTTCATGATGTGTACATCCAGATACCTGCGGGCCGTTCATCACATATTCATTTTAGATCATGTGTGCGCATACCAAGCGATTGCTTCATCCGCGAGCGAAGCCATGCCCGTCCATACGGGCGAAACAACCCCAGGTGCAAAGTATGTTCCGATCCCTGGCTAGATATCACCAGAATCAAACTCCACGAGCCTGCACAATGAGTCTAGAAAACTCACTTGATAATAGATCGCTTGTAGGTCAGGGCTATCCTTGCTGAGGAGGCCAAACAATTTGACCACGTTGGTGTTCTGGTCCTCACTGAGATATCTCGTGCAGATTACGTTCACATGACGACTCACCGCGCTGCTGTACTGACCACCAGTACCATCGAAACAGATAATATTGGTACGAGATGGGCGAGAAGCTTGCTGGGACATGGTGCTCTGTAGACGCTCAGGGTGAAGGAGGGGGGTGTTTGGCAGAGGGAGCGATGGGGACAGATAGGTCCAGCATGGAGGCCTTTTGTGGGATATCTGCCATGCTAAGGCAGATCTCTGGCGGGCGAGCAGGCACCCGGAGCCGGAAGTTGCGCAGGATATGAAATAAATGTCCTGAGCTGCCACTATCGCTTCACGTTACATCGGTCACGGGCTAACCCGGCGCCTGACTTAACCAAATGGAGAGGCTTCGTCCAATGAAATGATGTCGCAAGCGCCTGACCTAACCAAATAGAGTGGGCTTCGTTCAACGACACGAGGAGTCGCCTTCTGTTCGGCTACTCGTCTTGATCACGGTGAAGCCTTTTTCCGGGAAGATTTGATTTTATCTTGAGGATAAATTTAAGGCGTATGTTCCCGGGCCTCATCTCGTCCGCAATGTTCCTAACGACTGCTTCGGCTCACGGACTTTCTAGTCTGAATCAGAGGCCTTGGGGGTTTGACCGGCGAGTCCCTTTGTCGCGGAATTCCGAATTCGGCCATATAACGTTTGTGCACGCGTTTTGCACACGTTCCACTTGCTTCAATTTCAAACACCGTACTGCATGGACGCCGCTCAGCTGGGCGAAGATTACTAGATCACTCAGGTTCATCATTTTGGCATTACACAGCTACACCCAAACTCTATTAGTCCACAAAGAATATGGTGGACATCTCACTTGAACCACTTCGCTGTCCAACATGCTAACAAAGGTTGATCATTTTCAGCTCTTCAAGTAGTGTTTGGTGACGATAGGCAAGTCGGATATCCGGTACGTTCGTCTGTTAGACGTTAGTGATATCGCCGACACCTTCCCATTCTATCTCACCTTGTGAATGTCGTTTCCGGCGGCGCCTGCAAGGTACCATTCTTGGCCTAGCCAGTGGCGCCTCACTTCCATTTCAAAGCCACTCTGCACAACGGAATTACGAGCCAGTTCTGCAAGGGAACTTTGAGGGAGCTTGTATATCTATAGCGCGTGATCCAAAGTCAGACTCGTCTGTTAATAGGAGCTGGTAAAGTCTTACATGAGCAGCTACGCTGTATTCCTCTAATAAGGGTTCCTGCAGTTATAGTGACATGCATCGATTTCATTTAAATCAAGGTTTAACGGCTTCGTACCTTGGTAAAATGAAATTGAAGAGGGTCATCGGTGCTCAAGCTTACGTTTAATCCGGTCTTGAAGAAATCTGGGAGTGGGTTTCGCTCGTACGTGAGAAACAGCGCGTTGTTGCTCAAAGGACTCATCGCGAGGCCAATCTGCCTCAGATAGAAAAGGTACTGTAAGGCCGGAACTTTGCGAAGAAGTATACCATGAGAAATCGAATGGGAAGTTAGAAAAGCGGCAGTGAGATGGTCTGTGTCGCCCGCTTCTCCCGCATGCGGCCGAAAGACGAATGTGCCTATCGTATCGTGAGAAATCATCCCCATGACTGTCTTGAGCACGTACTGAAACCACGTGCCTGTCGCCAATGATTCAGGCTAGCCATATTGGCGTACATGTAATAAATCCTGATGCAAATGAGAACCGAAGCTTTAAGGAGCTCACGAGACCTACCAGTACGAGAATGGCGGATTCTGCGCAGTATCCCATAGACCAGGATACGGGAATTTGCGATGAATTCGCCGTTCCGGCTTCGATTCGTCGTCCACACTATCAAAGCCAATAACGCGCTGCAGAAAAACGTGTAGTTCTGGGTGTGACGTCGGATCTTTAGTGACCTCGAATAACGGACGGAATATGTCTAAAAAGATTCAAGCTCAGATCACGAGGTCATAGGATCGGAAACTTACTGATCACGATGTCCTCAAAAGTTTTGATAACACCGTTCTCTTTGTAAACATTGTACAACCGCGGGACTTGGATGAGCCAGCGAACATTGTGGGAGAATAGCTTGTTGTCTATCACCCACTTAGCCAACTTGTCCCATTCGTCTACCGATCTCCCGTATACGCTCACACGCCATTCACAATTCTGCAAAAGTTTATATATAATCAAAGCATACCTGAGTTCAGCCTACTCACCTGGTATTTGCTTTGCTCTAAATCGGTCATCACCTCTGCGAAATAATCAGGATTGTCCCCCACATTGTCCAAGAAAGAGAGAGACCTTGAGTTAGTTCAGCAAAGTATCGCCCATCAATGCGGTTGTCAATCTTGAGGAATATCTCCCGAAGCCTAGATTCTCCGACGGGGTTGTATTTGAGGTTAAACTTATCAAACCGATGGAACGAGTCTTGGTGAGCGTGCATGTCGAGCGTGTCGATGGAAAGATCGTAGGCGCTCAGTTTAAGGGATTGGAAAACTTGCTCAAGCGTTAGATCGGCACCATCACGGAATATAACGATATCCTGAAGGGAAGATGCGTCAGGCCCATAGAGCAGCGGGTAAGAATGGGACACACATGAGGATTGCGTTTCATCTTTGCCTTGATAAACCTCAACAGGTGTTTCTGGTTCATGCAACTGGCCAGATGTACGTGAGTGTCCACTTTACGCATGTTGTAGAAATCCCTAGAGGCCCACGCTATCAATGATGCTATGTAATTTCGTGATAACTAAGTTGGCCTGACCTGTGAGGGACGCTCTGAAACGTAGAGATTACTACAGGACTGCCTAAGAATAGCACTCGCTCACTTTCATGGCTGCCAACTCTTGAGATTCGTTGAGTAAGCTGTACATCTCGAATTTACTTGCCAGATATTTGAGTCTTCGATACGCCATGCTTTTGGTTGGGCCATCTGATATGACTCCAAGAACATGGTCAAGATCCACGAAATATTCCCTAATGGATGGGATATCGAATAGTGGTTTCTCGTCTGGGGTTTGTGGTAACGTATTTGACAACGGCTCATCAGTATGCAAGGGTCCTTAAACACACCTGTCGCCGTAGAATACACCTGATACACCCCCTTATCATCAATCCTAAATTCCCATGCGTGGGAGCCCGGAATCTCACAGGCTGAGAATTCGAATGTCTCGTCTTCTGTAGTGACACGACCGTCGGCGGCTGGAACGTCATTCTTTGCGTTGAAATGCCAATGAGGAGGTGGAGGCTTGGGATATATTTGCCATGCCTTGTATGGACTCTCAGGGACCCTGGCTTTGGCGATATCGACGACATCGGGGTTTATACCGGATACCCCTGCAAAGCCCTCGGCTATACCGTTGAAGTGACCATCATGATCCCTGGGGTTGTCGCCAAGCCGCTGGAGGGACTTGGCTATGTACTTGTCTCGTAGTTCAAGGCAATGCTGAAGCAACTTGAATGTTCGGGCTATCTCGGGAGTGATGGAGGTTTGTACTGAAAAATAGTGATTTAGTTGTCTTTCGTGCGGGTTTACACAAAAATCCACACGTTGAGCTTCAACCTCGGTACGCGCCTTGTCTTCGTCGATGAGAGGATGACTCTGTTGTTGTTCGTTGGGAGTCAAAGCCTCGCGGACTGCAAAGGCGGCCCTTGGAAGCGATGAAGGGCCGCCATCCAATATTGGGGCGGGGACGTCAGACGTGCGGCGGTGGGCCAACATTTTCTCTTCAATCTGGATATATTTTATAGCTGTGATTTAACTTTACTTGGGACGACATACTTGTTGAAGACTCTTTTCGTCGGTGTAACCGTAGAAACCGTCTCTGGACTCGGGGATCAGGAGTCCAATGGGAGAGTTTGGGGTCTGTATAGAGATTTTTGGAACATCGCTTGTTGAGGGCTCTAATGTACTGTCAGCCATGATAACGGTGTTAGTCTAGAAGACAATATGACTCCGCTCATTGCAACCTGATATGATGATGATTGTTTGGCTACTGATCGCTGGCTTTTGATCCACGTAAAAGTGGTCTCCGATGCGAAGCAATCCAAGCAGATGAAGCAAGCGACGTGGCAAATATCAACATCGCGAACACGGAAAAGTTCAGGAAGAAGTTGAGAGAAAGAAAGAAAGTACGTACGTACTGTATCTGTTGGTCAGGGTGGATCACCAGAAATTACATAATAATTTGCATTAGGTAATAAAATAAAGGATAATTTGTTGATAATAAGGTTATCAGGGGGATGCTATAGGATCAAGCTCTTCTTTTACGTCCATCCGAGTTCACTGTTGGCAACGAAGAGCTGAGTCGTAGACGCCTTCGACGACGTGTGACGCGATCCACGCGATGGGCAACACTACCTCGAACACTAACCATAATCGACCATCGCCAGTTCCGACTAGACAAATCGATTCGCCGAGTCGAAAACAGTCCAAGTCCCATTCACCCTCTCCGAACTCAAATCAACCACACCGTTCTCTGCGTACAAAGAAAAAATCTCTGGAGCTGCCAGACCTTGCACTTCTATCTCTGACTCCTGCACACTCTCACCAAAATTCTGCCAACTCATCACCCTTATCATCCTACCGTCGGCCACCGAGGACTACATCCCCGATTCCGATCCCGATTCCAGTTTCCAACAATGGCACCATGAACAACGCCTCAAATACGGGCACTTCCCCTCGTGGAAGGCAGCCAAATGTGAAAGTCAATCTTGCACGGGACAACAACACCTCCAACTTCTCCTCGGATTTACTCCTCGAACAACCACCTTCCACTCATATCCCGGTTCCTCACCATCACCGTAATCGTGGTAACCCTTACTTCCGGGGCGCTCCTGTCCAGTACAACTCTACACATTCATTCACTTCACGCGGCCAGGCTTCTGCGCAACCTCGCATGCAAGAGCTTTATGTGGAGAGCCAGATCGACACATCCGTGCATCCTGAGCGACCAGAGTTCATCCAGGAGACCGTTCATTCGACGATTCCCCTCGCGTTACAAAAGGCTGAGGAAGAGCTTGCTGCTGCCACGACGGACAATCTTGCTGAACTCCGTCAGCCTGCCTGCAGCCACCCCTCGGAAGATACAAAGGAACCTGTGAACGTCAGGATAACATGGCGAGGGGGCGGGAAGTGTGTCGTTCTTGCCCGTGCAGGCGACGATGATTGGAAGGGTCGTCAGCGAATGGAATCAGAGTGCGTTCATGTTGATCGATCTGCTATCCTATCTGAATGATATCATAGTGACCCTCCTGCCGACACATCGTGGTCCACTTGGGTCTCACTTATGCCTGGAACGCATCATATCCGTTTCATTGTCGATGAACAGTGGCGCGTGGCCGACGACCTTCCTACAGCTGTGGATGACGAAGGGAGCTTGGCAAATTATGTCGCGGTCCCGATCTCTGGTCTAACCCCGCCACTTACCCACTCTGTTACTGTTCCACCTGTGAAGCAGCCGGCCCACGTTCACTCGTTCTGGTCAACTACGACCTCCACTCAAGGCTCCACGATCGACGTACCTTCCTCTTCGGACGCCACGAAATCGTCGTCCAAGTGGACAGATGAAATCCCTTCTGAACTCGTTGCGGCTGCCCGTGAGGAAGAGGCTTACCTTGCTTACACGGCCGCGGCAGAGTACGATCAGTCGGGCTATGGCAACTCCCACCAACACGCTCCTGCACCGAACATTCCTCCGGCCCCCGTTCTGCCCAGGCACCTGGATAAACTCATTCTGAACGTCAAACCCGTACAACCCTCGCCATCCCGGGGCCGCGAGCGGGAACGAGAAAAGGAGCGAGAAAAAGAACGAGAACGCGAGCATAAGCGAAAGCAAGGACGATCGTTACTTGGAATGACTAGTACGCTTGCACGGGACGTCTATAAGGAAGAAGCCGGGGAGGACGAGCACACACCTATCCCGATCACGACTGCGAGCGGAACGGATGTAACTCACCTCGCAGTCTTGTCACAACCGGCCCACACTCGTTTGGGGCTGGATGGGCCTGGACTAACGGATGACGCAAGCGTGTTACCTGTACCATCCCATGTCGTGCTTCATCACCTGAGTACAAGCGCAATTCGTAATGGTGTGCTCGCTGTCGGGAACACGATGCGTTATCGACAGAAGGTATTTACTCGTCTGGGTCTCTGCAACTGGCATGGCCACTGACAGATCTATTCCAGTATCTCACTACGATTTACTACAAGCCTACATGAATCTCGCGATTCACGACTGTGGTTGGCGTGACAATACGCAGGACGTTGGAAGCCAGTTTCGGGAGACTGTCTCGACCAAGCCACTCATCTGCTTATTTATACGTGCGATTACCTAGTTGGTTGCTTCTTGGGATATTGCCTCTAGATTCTCCCCGATACAACCACACGATTTGTGTGGAAGACTAAGCACACATTTAGCCATGACTTTTTATATGCTCAAAGCATGCACATGGTCCGACGCTGCTTCGTGTATGCATCCATGTTACCCTTTCATTGCCTGTTTTAGATTCATCCACCTGCTTCTTCCTGTATATGTTCCAGGTGGTTGTACTCATCGACATCCTTAGACTATTCATTGCTTAGCCAAAATGTATTAAATAAATGTATGATTCTATGATCATAAGTACCAATCGATCAAGGCAAGGGATCTAATTCTGGATCGAACCCAAAAAAAGAAATACAAACAAAAACAATAGCCCACCGCGAGGGTCGAACTCGCAGCCTTCAGATCTCCGCAGGGATCACTCCCGCCTTAAAAGTCTGACGCTCTGGCCAATTGAGCTAGGCGGGCCTGTGATGCCATAGCAGAAGGTAAACCTATGACCCATGGTGACCTCGGGGCATGCGCAAAAAACGCCGCGATATTCTTTGCTGTCCCTGATATCTGTTTGAAAATGCGACGACCGGATCGGATCATGACACGCAAACGGCGTTCGAGCGAGTACCAAACTCTGCGGCGATAAGACGATCCACATACATATACGAACCCTTCGACGGCACTCCACTTCATTACCGCCCATCATGAGCTCTACTCGCCACCCCCCCTGCAATGGAACCACGTCCGATTGAACGACGGTTTCACGGTCGATTGCACGTCCCGCCCAGGATGCAACGTGTCCTCGATCAGGGATGTGGAAGCGGCATTCTTGTAAACACGGACGATGGGGCATGCCGGACGCCACCGTCGCTCAGCAGCGTTGCGTCGATCAAAAGGAGTAAAGGCGCTCGGTTCTCAAAGGACACCAGAAGTGTCCGGGTTCGTGATGAGGTGTGTCAAAAGAAGGATGTAAACAATGATCTATTGGACACTGATACCATTTTACGTGCGCATGCACATGTCCGTCCAGGCCATCTCGGAAATTGGGTGAAGACTGGTGGGTCACGGTAGTGCATGACGATGGTCGGTGGAAACGCATGGACGGGTGGGAAAACGGGACGGTTGGGGAGTAAGCCGGATGCCCAGATGGGGGTGATGACGGGTTTCTTTGGATAACGATAGAATGTGTTTGAAATGGAAACTTCGAAATTATCAGGGAGGGACATGTGCCAGACGTGGATGACGACTCACGAGTCGGAAAGACACCCTAGATAAACGGAAGTAATCAATACGCCAGCAGCGCGAATTTCTCGTGCTCAGCAAAAGATTTTAATATGCATTCTCCTGATGTCTTTGGATGCACAAGAGGCACAAAACTCGACTTACGTTGCACGGAGATCAAGTCATGAAGGTGGGTTCGCGGCGAGGAAAAGTGCACCAGGGATTCAACAGTGGTCAACGAGGGTACGGCCCTACTTGCTGTGCCATTCATAGGCGGAACTACATGACTTCCGTGCATACATAAGTCACCCTGCATCGTATGATTGTATGATTGTATGGGTGTCCTCGTGGTTAGTGCAACCACGAACCCAAAAAAAATGTCAGTACTGGTGAGGAATCGACGTACTGCAGATTCAGGGGTCTATAGCTCACTCGCGAGTCCCTTGTCCAGGCCCTGTTTCGAAAGTTCGTTGCTCTAGCAACGAAATTCATCACGCAGCGCAGTGCATGGAAAGAACTGGGGAAGAGACGCCATCACGGCGATGCCCAGTACGCGGAATTTCCGAAATCGTGGTCGACAAAAGCAGAGAGGGGGATGCAGGAGATGGACTACATGTTCAGGTCCAGGGTCAATCGGAGACACCTGGGAGAGCGAACGCAGTTTCCAAGGGCGCCAATACCGATTGACTTGCAAGCGCCACCAGACAAGGTACGAGAAACAGCTGACTGCGGGCCTTGTACTCGAAAGTACTGATTTAGTTCGGGAGCAGTATCAGCCGCATCAGCGGGAGGAGGCGAGTATGCAGCGCATATCTAGAAGACGGGTCATGATTGTTAGCAATCCCGACCCCGCCGACGACAGCGAAGGAGAATTAGAAATGAAGATCCGGAAGTGAATTGTAAAGTGGTGCTCGTACGCATTCGAACGACTCGAGCATTGACGATCCTCGTTAAACGTACTATCTGGTGGTCGTTCGTCGTTAATGGTGTCCGTTGAGGTAGTGATTTAGAAACACATAATGTACCAGGTAAATGGCATTAGTATTAGCTTGCCTTTCCGGACCGTTCCGTTCGAGTTCACACCACTGCGGGCGTCAACGGTAACGTCATCGAGTTTATTCCAGTCGCCTCCTCGTCCATTCCGTAAATTATTTTCTCGTCCTCCCGACACAATCCCGACATGTCCATGTTCAGGTCTGCCTCCCGTCTTTTCTCGTCTTCTCTGCGAACGCACACGCGGGCCAACTTGAGTACAGCCGTTCGCTCGCCCTCCGCCTCGCTCGCTCGGCGCACGATGAGCTCCGGGTCTCATGCTGGTCACGGAAGCTCATCGAGCGACACACCGTGGATGGTACGTCCTATTTGCAGCATTCACAAGTTGAAATTGCACTTAACCCATCTTTGTACAGATTGGGTCCGCCTTGGTGTTTGGTCCTCTCGTAAGTACCCACAGTGGATGTAAACTCTTTCTCTAGGCCGACTCGTCATCCAGCTTTTGTACCTTTTGTCTCCGTCGGCGCGCAAAGGCTCTCACGGCCACAGTGACGCAGATCACGCACAAAAAAGCCACGGCGTACGTGACAATTCGACTTTGGATATTCGTATGACAAGCTGACTGCCATTCGCAGGATGAGCACGAAGAGAAGCACGAGGTACGCGTCGCGGGTTGATTTACTGGGCTGCTCGTGGTAACGCGTTTTCTGTTTCTGTAGGATGTTCAACCCATGGCCGATGATGAAGGCACTGAGGTCTCCGGACAGGAGGTCAAGGAATCTATGGAAAGGGCTTTGGTAGGCCATGACGTTGATTTCATCTCGCACTCTACTTATTTTCCTAGGAAGCCGACTCTCCAATAGATGCCCAGGAAAAAGAGGTAGCAGCGGCAGCACCGATAGCTATCGGGGATAATTCGGCTTCCGAGGCGCATCCCACGGAGGATTCGGCAGCAGACGCTCCACTTGTAACGGAGTCAGAGTCAAATGCGGCTCCAGTCGTCGTTGACGACGCTACGGAGGGGACACCCGACGGAACGGCCCAAAGTACGGCTGTAAGTGTTTTCTGGCGTTTGGTTGGTGGGATACAGTGACCAAGCGATGACCATGAACAGGGAACTGAGCCAGCCACCGAGTCGAAAGTTTAAAAAGATGTTAGGTTTTCCGTTGGTTGGTCCACGATAGAGTAAGTAGCAGAAGATGGGCATTACCTGTCGAGTGAAAAGCGGAGATGCAGATCTAGATCTAGAACCCAATAAAGAAACAGTCACTTGACGACGCTGCAATGGCAAGTACTGCCCATGTTCCAAAATGACGGGGTATAGGCCCTGACTGCACGTCAGATCGACGTGGAATCTCCAAAGTCCAACGACGTTGCACCGGGCGGACCACTGTCGGAGGCTTAAACGGCACTAGCAACAAGGAATCTGGCATGCAGATTGGCAGGCTGTCGATTCTATGCATGGCGGCAACTGATCTATCATCTTTTTGTGTTCACTTTGGGTCTCAGATCACGTACACTTGCTCTTTGCAGTCTTCTAATTGTTCATCCTTTTCTCGTGTCAAGTAAAACCACGAAAAAAAACAATGCTTAACCGAGGCTGGTTTTGCCAAGACTTGCGGTTCGGTCGCATTGAAGCGCTTTGTATTCTTAACAGACATCATGGGCCGAATTCGTCCCCAGACGTGCTGGACAGGGGAGACAGCTGTCACGTTGAAGCCAACTGGGTACGCTCCGTTCAATTCAAACACCGCCGCAACCCTCCGTCTGGGAACGAGAAGGCACGGAGTTGACTTGCTGTCGGTGATTATGTACTTATTACTTGGCAACGGTACACGACAATGACCTCCTGTGAATTGGATAAGTAATAGAATCCGCCTGGTTTCCAGGTGCTGAGAAGGGACTATAAGATCGACGGGCGAATGCTGAATTCACCGTTGACCGTCCCATCTCATTGTCCCCAAGCTCGAGTCTTGCTGCCTGAGGCAACAAGCTGCACTCGTTTCGCCCAACGCTCGCTTTAAATATGATTACCTTTTTTGTACTGTTATCTTTCCTCCACTTCTGTCTCTCCGGCCCGGTCCCGTTCCGACAAGATCTCGCATCGACGGCGACATCAATGACCAAACGAGACTCGACTAAATATGTTTTTACTCATTTCATGGTTGGGAACTCTTATCCCTACACTTCGCAAGACTGGGAGTCCGATATCACGCTCGCCCATCAGAGCGGCATCGATGCTTTCGCGCTCAACGTAGGAAGCGATTCCTGGGAACCCAAACAAGTCGCACTCGCGTAAGTGCACAGGACATCCCCTCATCCTCACGCTCATGCTCGACCAGTTACCAGGCTGCCCAACAGTCGGGAACGGGCTTCAAGCTCTTCCTTTCCTTCGATATGACGTGCGTCTTCCCTATTCGTCGTCCTCCTGTCTTCATGTCCATTGTTAGATCCCTCCCTTGCGGCAGCGCCAGTGACGCTGCTACGCTCCGAAATTATATCACTACATACGCCTCCCATCCCAACCAGTTTATCTACAATGGTCGAGTCTTTGCCTCGACCTTCTCCGGAGAATCCTGCCAGTTTGGTCAGAGTTCTGTTCAATCTGGATGGACTACCCAGTTCATACAGCAGCTGACTGGTAGCAATACTGTCTACTTCGTTCCCGCTTTCTTCGTGGGCACGTCTGGTTTCGCGGCCTTTCAAGGCATCATCAATGGAATGTACAATGTACGAGTCAACCCTGTGTGCCGTCTAGTGTTCTCTCTCACACCCTTTCCGTTCTAGTGGAACTCTGGGTGGCCTATAGAAATTACAGCAAGCTCGATGACCGACCTTGCCGGTGATACGATTTCAACCGATGTTGGGTCTACGGCAACCGACAAAGAGTATATCAATGCCCTCGCTCCTTTGGGAGCATCCTACATGGCTGCTGCGTCCGCTTGGTTCTTTACACACTATGGCCCAGACAGTTACGACAAGAACGTAAGTTACCAACCACCCGTATTTGACAGATCGGTTGACCCTCGTCGATTCTTAGTGGATATACATGAGTGATGACCATTTATACGCAAAGCGGTGGGAAGATCTGATCCAAATGCGCGATCAAATCGATCTTGTGGAGATCAATTCCTGGAACGATTATGGGGAGTCTCATTACATTGGTCCTATCAAGGGCGCCCAACCAAACAGCCAGGCATGGGTTGACGGGTTTGATCATACTGGTGAGCTTTGCTACGTTTTCTCGACCATGTCACATTACCGACGTACTTCTACAAGGCTGGCTCAATATGACGTTGTACTACGCTACCGCATTCAAGACGGGGACGTACCCAACCATTACAAAGGACCAAATCGTGATGTGGTCCCGTCCCCATCCATATTCCGCCACTGCACCTGACCCAGTCGCTCGGCCTACCAATTATCAGATTGTGAGTGTCCTTCTTGACGGTTGAGTTATCTCAAGCTGGACCCGAATGATCTCACGATTGCGACAGACCGCAGACATCATATGGGCAGTAGTCTTCGCGACTTCCCCCGGGAGCGTCACACTTTCAACGTCTCCCACTCAGTCGCAGACATTCGACGTTCAGACTGGAGCGACAAAGCTTTCACTTCCGATTACCGCTGGCGGCTACATGAGTGCAGTGCTTGAAAGAAATGGTCAAACGGTCATTAAACTTCAAGCCGAGAATTTCACATTCGACCCAAACCCATCTTTATACAACTACAACGCTCTGGTCGTTGCTTCACCCTGATTAGTAGTACGAAATGTACAACGGGAAGGTAGATCCTATCTTGTTTCTAGTCGGAGTTGTACTATGTCCACGCCACTTGGCGTTGACAATTAGGCTTACTACTGTATCATGTACGCGCGTGTGGCTTATCGGTGATACCAATATTCGTTCGACTGCTGCTATTGATAACTTGAAGATCCCTGAATTCTTATTTCCGCTATGTTAGTAGTGGGTTGAAAAAAACAAATCGATTGTCGCATCATCTACGCAGCGTTTGAATCCGCTTATTGGTGACTACTCTTCACCAGCGACTCGGAGTTATGGCCTACAGTACTTACAGATTCGGTGATGCGGCATAGCGGGTGGATACACCTATGCCAATGACACGAGTGACGACAACAACGCGACAGCGCAACGACACGACGCCGTGCCACAGTGGGGTCGATGACGACAGATCCGCCGGGGCCCACGGCGTGCCAGTGAGGACGCCACGCGACGATTCAGATCTGCAGACTCGGAGTGGCGTGCTGGAAACACCATGACACGGCGATGATGACGAACGCGAAGCGTCACGACCCCTGTCCCTGTCCCTGTCCCTGTCCCCCCCCATCTCCCCCCAGCGTGACGATGACGACAACGACGCCATCGTCGTTAATCCCGCCACCATCCT
>JBBPNI010000339.1:0-25491 GCA_038091135.1 Leccinum fibrillosum | reverse complement strand
CGTGCTGCCATCAGGGCTATGTGCAAAAGGTCAAGAGGTTGGTAGATCGGATGGCCTGTGCTATTTATGCAATCGTGGTGCTATATTACTGCGCTATCGCCGCACATCTCTAATCTCATCCATAACTTGCGACAATGGTGATGTCACTCCCCGATGATACTCGCGGACGGCTCATCCAAGCAGCAATCGAAGGTCACTTTATTCATTGGTGCTCACTCAGGGCCCAGCAGTAAGCACACTGACGCGCCTTTATCATGGATTTAGCCAAGTCGTATGCCTATGTGCCCTATTGCAAGTTTCGGGTCGGCGCCGCCTTGCTGTGTGCCGACGGATCCATGATCAAGGGATGCAACGTCGATAACGCGAGCATTGGTACGTCTTCGGTCGCCTGCTGTGTCTAGGAGCAGTGGCAGATCTGCATGATTTATCCATGATCTCTCGTCCATGTCTCGATAATGATGATGACAATTTGATGTATAAAAAGGCGCGACAATATGTGCTGAGCGCACTGCAGTCGTAAAGGCAGTGGTAAGTTGAATACCACACCATACGGGTTTCTGCCCACACACTCGTCGCATCCCTTTCTGACTTTCGAGACATCCGGTCCTATTCGCTTCTCTGCTCGTTCGCGTCTGATTAATAGAGCGAAGGGAAGAAGGACATTGTTGCTGTGGCGGTCACCAGGTCAGTAACCTCCGTCCGATCTTACCCACCTTCCTCTTCCCCCTCCCAACCTCATTTGCGAAAAATTATTCGTCTCGTTGGTTTATTTTATCGTCTACAGCGACGTCATTCAACCCATCTCGCCGTGTGGCATGTGCCGCCAGGTCCTCCGCGAGTTCTGTCACCTGGACACACCCGTGTTACTCATCCCGGGAGACTATCCCCAAAATGGAGGCGGCGATGGAGATGGAGAAAAGGATGGAAGTGGAAGTGGTGTGAGGGTGGAGACACTTGGCGGGTTGCTGCCGTTAAGTTTCGGACCAGAGGATTTGGAGCGGCCGAAAATCCCTGGAGCTCCCGACAGATATTGATTGCTACGCCGGAGGTGAACGCGCTGCGTCGAGGCCCCAAGTTGAACGTTGATGACAGGGACCAATACTTGGGGTCCTCGAGAAAAATGCCGCATGTTTGTTCCGCCATTTCTACTGCCGTATCTCCATTATAATCTGTTGAGCCTGTTAGTAGCAAGCTGCATCATACGCGCAGTGCTACGTCATCGATCAGCACAATTCAGTAGCGTGGTATAAAAGAAAACCCAAACATAGGGGGAAGAGGTAAGAGAGCTACCCCTCTTCACCCGTCCCCATTCCATTCACACGTTAATCACGACTACTCGCTCAACGTTCGCACCAGTACTGCGATACAATCCAAACAGCATGTGGTTCTTCATCGCCCGTGTCATTCGGAAGAGAAAAAAGGCCAAGAAAGAGGCGCAAGTCTCAAGTCAGGATCAGGCAAGTGTCGGATACATTCGCCGTATTTCTTTGCAGGAGCTTGAACCTGACGAGCCTACTGTCAGCAGTACCCCAATGCAAGTGAACCTCCGAGGACACAATCGTCCCTGGCCAAGCGGCACAATAGGGTCCATACGCCTTTCGTGCGTACCCACCAATTTGGCTCAGGCCCGCACCGGGAATGAATTTGGGTCTTCCTTGAAACTCTATATTAGATGTTAGATGGTCTACGACTGTAGAGAGCGATCCATGCCTGCGGTCGAATTATCATATCTCCATATTGTGTTGTCGTACGTCTTGAACGTTTGAAGTCAGGGTCTCCTATCCCCCTTGACTTGGGTTGGTGTCCAACCTTTTGACGTCCCAATTACATGCCAGCAGCGTTGATTATTAGCGCCGATTGTTCTAGCGTACGATCACCTGGGCCTGCTCAGGGCCATACAATCTCCTCATAGGAGCCTCTTAGCGTGCGCTGAACAGGCGAATCGCAAGCGCCATCTTAAACATTTGGGCTCTCTTCCTCACCAGAATCTAGGGCGAAAC
This sequence comes from Leccinum fibrillosum, assembly GCA_038091135.1. Taxonomy (NCBI): domain Eukaryota; kingdom Fungi; phylum Basidiomycota; class Agaricomycetes; order Boletales; family Boletaceae; genus Leccinum; species Leccinum fibrillosum. Next base: position 23,491 of record JBBPNI010000339.1, on the reverse strand, counting down.
AGAGCGAAGGGAAAGGAGAGTTACTAGCCACGCTTCGGCACTGGACATGCCGGAGCCTCAGTAAACTCTTTGGTTCCCACGCTCACACATTCCCTTCACTTCATCCGAGTCGTAATATTCAGTGTTCACCGGATTCACCACAACATCATGAATACAGACAACCTGAGTCAAGCCCGGAATCCGCCCACGTCGTATGTACATCCTCTCACATCATCGAAGTTTGCAAATGTTAAGGGTGGTTTTAGGGCAGTAAAGGCCATCAACATCAAAGGTGCGCTCGCAGCAATGTTCTGTCGTGTATTATAAAGTTACATCATCTTTTATTGTCGTTAGAGATCGAACTCCGTACCCCGGTGCAACGCACGATACGGGTTGCCAAGAGACATCAAGTCGAATTTTCAGTGGACGATAGATCGCTGTTGACGAAGAAAGCGAAGGAGAAGAAGAATTGTACTATCTGGGATGAAAGTTTCTTTTTGTGGGTACATGTCTGCCGTCGCACGCCAGGGAGCTGACAATTCTATCGTCAGTGATGGCGACGAGCATTCCGTGCTGGTTGTCAAGGTTTATCAAACGCACCACATGCGAAAGGACAAATTAATCGGGGGTCTTACTGGTACCATCGATAGCGTGCTTGCAAAGTTGAAGGATGGCAGTACGAATACGACTTCATCTTGCGTTCCACTGACGCGAACTCTCTTCATAGTGTTCGAGGAGCCTCTATGCAACTCGGAGGACACTTCCAGTGGCATCGATCTCTCCGGGTTTACGGTCAAGTTTGGGCTCGCTGCCGACACGCTTGGTGCTGCTAACGCATATGAACGCCAAGCCATACACGCTATAACCAAGACGACGGAAGTGATTGCCGCGGTTGGTTCGACCGCTGCACCTGTCGGGATCCTAAGTTCAGCGATCGACATTGGCCCAAAGGTCGTCACCGGGTTACAGACATTCGATAATACGTGGGGCGTCTTGCTGAAGAGAATTGAATTGTTCGACAAGATCGTGACCGGAATTGCACAGGTATTTTGTTGCACAGGTCCCAACTGTCCACTGGTCTGAACGTGACACAGATTCATCCGTACATATCACTTGCGTGGTCCGTGTTATCTGCTGCGAACCAAGTAGGACTCTTAATTGACGATGTTGCTGTAACTGAATGATGGCGGCCTCTCATTTAGGTGCTCGTGAAGCAGAAAAACCGGGACGAACAGATCGTTCGCTTGGCGGGCTCGTTGAACGACGTTTTCACATTCGTCAACGACGCCGAACCTTTGAAGGGGATCGAGGCGCATATTAAGACCATAACACTCCTGATACAGCAAGTGACGGAGTGCGGTTACTTCATCTGTGATTACGCCAAGCAAAAGAACATTTGTTAGTCCTCATTGACTTCACCATGCGTATTCCTCATCCGTGTACAGGGATACGAACAGCCAAATGCACGATCTCTGATATCGATACAAGGATTACGGATTACGAGAACAAGTTACGGGAACTCAAGACCGCGTTCATGGAGGGAGTAGCAGTGCAGACAGGTGTTACAGTCGTTCGCATGATGAATGCAGTGAAGTATGCCGGTAAGTTCGACTCTTTAGCATGCCCGGGACATTCACGAACGTAGAATACAGCGGAATCGATTGACCTGAACGACATGCCATACGCTTTTGGTGCTAGATATGCAAGGGAGAAGGGATGTCTTCTTGGGACGCGCGAATCCTTGCTCCGCGACATCTGTGACATACTCAATAACCCTGATGAAGATGCTCCGCGAGTATGCTTGCTCACTGGTGTGGCTGGATCAGGCAAATCTGCGGTGGCTCATTCGATCGCTCGATTGTTCGACGCCCAAAAGCGCTTGGGGTCGTCGTACTGCTTCTCTAGCACTGACGTCGCGAGGCGGAATCCTCAAAATTTGATCAGCACCATCGCACGCAACCTGGCTGATCACGATCGGGAATTCAAGTCTGCTCTTTGGGAAGTCGTCAAAGACGATCGAGCTCTTCGTACCTCGCCGTCACCATTCGAGCAAGTCGAGCGTCTCATCATCGAACCCAGCCAGCATGTCGACCCCATTGGGCCATTGATCATCGTCATCGACGCACTAGACGAAAGTGGTGATCGAGATAATCGTAAACAACTTCTCAAGGCTCTCTCTGACAACATTGCCGAGAATACCCTTCCAGCCAACCTTCGTTTTCTCATCACTGCTCGACCCGAAAGCGACATCCTCTCTGCGTTGGCATCTGCCTCATGTTTGGTGCATAAACAGATGGGAGATATCTCGGAGGAAGATGTTGACATGGACATCGAGAAGTTCATCCACCATTCACTTCATCAGTATACCGAACTGGAAACTTCTTGGCCTAGCAAGGAGTGGTGTCGGCTGATCATTCAGCAATCGCAGCATCTCTTTCAGTGGGCATCCACGGCTTGCGCGTTCATCCAGGGTCGAGGAGCTATCGGAGTCAGCCCAACTAAGCGGCTGAAGATACTTTTGGTACATGACAACAGTGCTCTGATCCATCCTCTGGATGACTTATACCAGTCTATCTTGAGTCAACTGTTCATGTGGAGTGTGGCCCAACAGTCGTTTCAAGATGTGATGGCCATCATACTGGCGCTGAAAGAGCCACTATCTTTGAAGGCCTTATCTACTCTCTTGCAGTCGAATGAAGACATATACATTCGAGATGTCATCAAACCTATGGGATCATTGCTGGATGGAGTACTTGATGAAGACAAACCTATCCGACCGCTTCATTCCTCGTTCCGTGACTTTTTGCTGGATCCAGTGCGCAGCTGTGCCTTTTATATCAATATCCAACCACAGCATTCTGTCTGTCTTGGGCGAGCATTGCTTGCTTGCATGCAAAAGCATCTCCGGTTTAACATCTGTGATCTTAAAGACTCTCGACAACCTAATGCAGCTATTCCTGATCTGCCAAGTCGAGTGAAAAAGGCCATCCCCTCACAACTGATCTACTCTTGCCAATACTGGATGGTCCACCTGCAGCACAGCAGCTCCTTTTCTGACCTAGATGTGTTGGATGAGATCACCACCTTTCTCAAGGATTTCTTCCCCTATTGGCTGGAAGCTATCAGTCTTCTCTCAGTTTTTTTCCCACTATTGTTTATCCAATCTGCCATTGAGAACTGTACCATCCTGAAAAAATGGGCTAAGGTAGAACTATCCAGTTTAATTTGTCATCAAAATACTAAATGGACTATCAACAGGACCTTGAGATTGCCACATTAGCATCAGAAGGTTCTTGGTTCATTCAAGTATTTTCTCTTGTGCTCAGAGATTCCACCTGCCATCTTTATCTATCAGCCATGGCACAAACTCCCTCTGGTTCCCCACTTTGTGCGCTATGGTTAAACCATCTTCAAAAGCATGTGCATATCACTTCAGGAAATCCTCCAAACTGGCCAGCTGAGATTCATGCAATGCAAGGGCACACTGGTGGTGTTGTGTCTGTTGCTTATTCTTCTGATGGGATCCATACAGTCTCTGGCTCCATGGACAGCACCATTCGGGTCTGGAATGTGACTAGTGGTCAGCTTGTAGCAGGTCCATTTCAGGGACACACAGATTCAGTCAACTCTGTTGCCTTCTCACTTGATGGAAAACATATTGTCTCTGGCTCATCAGATGACACTATTGGTGTTTGGAATGCTACCAGTGGTCAGCCTGTAGTGGGTCCAATCCAGGGGCATACAGATGAAGTCAAATGTGTTGCCTACTCACCTGATGGAAAGCACATTGTCTCTGGCTCATCAGATGAAACCATTAGAGTTTGGAGTGCAACCAGTGGTCAGCTTGTAGTGGGTCCATTCCATGGACACACAGACATAGTCCACTCTGTTGCTTACTCACCTGATGGGATGCAAATTGTCTCGGGCTCCTTGGACTTCACCATTAGAGTTTGGAGTGCAGCTAGTGGTCAGCTTGTTGCAGGTCCATTTCAGGGACACAAATACTCAGTCAACTCTGTTGCATACTCACCTGATGGGATGTGTATTGTCTCAGGCTCATCTGACAAAACTATCAGAATCTGGAATGCTACCAGTGGCCAGCTTGTGGTGGACCCAATCTTGGGGCACACAAGTTCAGTCTACTCAGTTGCCTGCTCACCTGATGGGATGCATCTTGTCTCTGGCTCAAATGATGACACCATTAGAATTTGGGATATGTCCAGTGGTCAGCTTGTAGCAGGCCTGGCATTCCATGGACATGCAAATTCAGTCAACTCTGTTGTCTACTCATCTGATGGGATGCATATTGTTTCTGGCTCAGAGGATGGGATCATTAGAGTTTGGGATGCAGCCAATCATCAACTTGTAGCAGGTTTATTCCAGGGGCACACAGATTCAGTCACATCTGTTGCCTACTCATCTGATGGAAGGCATATTGTCTCTGGGTCATCAGACAGCACCATTAGACTTTGGAGTGCAACCAGTGGTCAGCTTGTAGCAGGTCCATTCCATGGGCACACAGATGCAGTCAACTCCATTTCCTTCTCTCCTGATGGAAAGTACATCATTTCTGGATCATCAGACAACACCATTGGAGTTTGGAATGCAACCAGTGGTCAGCTTGTAGTGGGTCCAATCCAGGGACACACAGATTCAGTCAATTCTGTGGCCTATTCACCTGATGGGATGTATATTGCCTCTGGTTCAATGGACAGCACCATTAGAGTTTGGGGTGCAACCAGTGGTCAGCTTGTTGCAGGTCCATTTCAGGGACACAAATACTCAGTCAAATCTGTTGCCTACTCACCTGATGGAAAGCATATTGTCTCTGGCTCAATGGACAGCACCATTAGAGTTTGGAGTGCAACCAGTGGTCAGCATGTACTCTTCCAGGGGCACATGAGTGCTGTCAACTCTGTTTCCTACCTACCTGATGGAAAGCATATCATCTCTGGCTCATCAGACAACACTGTCAGAGTCTGGAATGCAACTAGTGGGCAGCTTGTGGCAGGTCCATTCCATGGACACACAGATGCAGTCAATTCTATTTCCTTCTCACCTGATGGAGTGCATATTGTCTCTGGCTCATGGGACAACAAAATCAGGGTTTGGAAAGTAATCAGTGGTCAGCTGGTGGGGAGATCAATCCAGGGGCATACAAATTCAGTCAGCTCAGTTGCCTATTCACCTGATGGATCCTACATTGTTTCTGGATCTCTTGAAAGGTCTATCAAGGTGTGGAGGGTGAAAGATCTATTTTCATGGGGTGATTTATATGAGAAGGATGGCTGGATTCAATCTCCTGGTGGCATTCTTTTTGGTTGGATTGCTCCTTGGAACAGACCTCACTTTTGTCTTCCAATGCACTCTTTGATTATAGCTTCCACTACTGTATATCAGCCTCATTTTGATCCATCTTTGCATGGAGAACTTTGGGTGTCTTGTTGGAAGGACTGACATACATATATTCATGATTTTCCTTACCACAGCATCTGCTTTTTAATTTTTGTAGGAGTTCTGTACTTAGAAAAATCCTGTTACTGAGTCCTGTCAAATGGTATTGTTTTTGTGGCCGAGTCAATGTTTCAGCTTGCTGCATCTGCTATTGTTCAAAGTGTATGCAACCTGTGAGAAGAAACACATTCTATCTGATACACCGTACACGCAATCAAACTTGTGGTAGTGTTGGTCGGCAGCCACTATTTGTACTAACGTCGCACTTGATGCAGATGACTCAAGCGTATGGTGTACTATATACCACAAGATAGCATGAAAGAACTACTCTTTTGCATTCGACAAGGTACACAAGCTATTGCACAACGGCCATCCTCAACATTACTGACAAGGTACATTTAGGTTTGTTCCTTTTCTATCTTGATCTCCGGACTCAGATCTCCCTTCTCCTTGTCCACAGGGACTTTTCCACCACAATTGTGATCAGAGTTGCGATAGAAGTCACCATCCCAATCCAGCCTCGTCCGAAGCAACTGCGCCACCCATGTCAAGGCAAGTAACACCGGTACTTCTACCAACGGCCCAATGGTGGCAGCCAGCGCCTGGTCAGAGCCAACACCATATACTGCAATCGCCACAGCGATCGCCAATTCCTGGTCAAAACGCAATACCATGAGCAAACCTGCTCATATGCACTACGAGTGCAGCACACTTACAAAGTTGTTGCTTCCAGCTGTGAAAGCCTGGACGACTGCCACCTCGTAATCAAAAGTCGGGCCTGCAGATTTTCCGCGCCGGGCTTCCCTTCGAACGAGGTAATAAATCAGACAGAACGCCGATGTCCACATGATGCAAAAGTAGAGGATCATCGGGACGAAGATGCGGAAGACAGGGCCCAGGTTGTGTACAATGTGGTGTCCTTGGTAAGCAAACATGACGATGATGGTGTATAAGAGACCGAGGAGAGCGAGTAGAGAAAATCGCGGAATGAATACGTCATCAAAGAACCGTCTCGAAGTGAGGCGTATGAGGGTGAAGCGAGTGATCACTCCCGCTACCAAAGGGATGCCCAAGTACTTTGCAGCAAGAACATCAGCAAGGAACAGATGTCGATATCAGCGATCGACCTACAATCAGTACCGAGATTGCTACTGAACCATATTGGAGGCGCAAGGTCTGGCTGGAGCCAATTACGTCGATAAAGAGTACCGCGTATGGCGAGTAGAGTATGATCTGCAATATCGAATTCGCGATGACGAGGAGAGCACAATAGTCGGCGTCTCCGCCTGCAAGCTGGTTCCATATCATGACCATAGCGATGCATCGCGCGATCCCGACCATGATGACGCCAGTGCGATATGTAGGGAGATCTGGCAACGTCGCCCACGCCAACCCGAGCATTACGAAAGGACCGACAACCCAATTGAGAACGAGACTGATGCCCATGTGTATCCAGAGTTTTCTGGACATCAGAATGTGACCGAGAGCTTCATAGCGGACTTTAGTAAGGATAGGCCACATCATGATGAGCAGTCCGATTGCAATGGCTGAGAACGACAAAGTTTAGAGTGCGCTGTTTGTGCGCTGTTAATCGATCGATTGGATGGGTTGCTCACGAACGGAAACACTATCGAATTTTACTGTGTCGAACGCCGCTTGGACCCCAGGGACAAAGTCGCCGATGAGAACGCCGACAACCATGGATACCAGGATGAGCGGTGTCAGCAGTCTGTCAAAGATACCTAGCCTTCGAAAGAGGACTAGGGAGCCGGTCAGCTCTCGTCTTGAGCGCAAACGATGAAACGAACCCCTAGGTGCGTCTGTGGAGGCTCCATCGAGTACCTGAGGCGTGCAATTGCAGCTGGCTGCGACTTGACATTGGTCGTTGATGCACATGATAGTAAGTGTCCAAGGGATACAAAGTTCAAACGAACAATCTCATCCAGAGGCAGCGTTACCCGTGGTAACAGGCACCTCATTTGCATTACTAACACTATCAGCGGACATGGGAATCTGGGTTAATTAGGCGAATTTTCTGCCGCATGTTCGAGCACCTGGACAGAGTGTAAGTATAGTATCAAAAGCAAGGCTGATGCATCCATTACCATTCGCCGAGCCGAGGGTCCAGATAGTAGAAAATAAGGCATAGTCACCTTATTAGTCAGCACTTCGAATTCTTGGTCCCCAAGGAAAACTCGCTTCGGACCGGACCGGTATCCGTGGCGTGGTATATTGTGGCGTGGGTAAGTGGGATGCTGAGTCCGTCGACGCAAAGAATCTCTTCAAAAATATACACGACCACTTGTAAGCACTCTGCCAGTCGCACGCAATTCAATATCATCGTAAGCATACAATTTGGGAGCTTTTGCATGCGTTGATTCTGCATGGAAAGTCTTGTCGGTGCCTTCTGTAACTTCCGGCTTCTTCCGAGCTCACCACGGAGAATGCATGTGAAATGGGTGCCGTCCTGCGCAGTTGGCTGCTCCACATATCATGAATGCTACTGCTACTGTGTCACAGTATAACAGATCATGATGCTAATCTTCCTCCCAGTAGAACGCGGGCGAACAAGTTGATCCGATATGATCCGTGAGTGTCAAACAGATGTTGCTACGATGATCGCACTGTTTGTGCGTTTTCTCTGACTGCGAATAAGATAGAAGAGGTTGAGGTAATTGCATTGATTTCTCGTTATTGCGAAATGTTTGCGTGCCTCCTGCTGCTCTTCCTCGGACATATAATCTGGAAGCGTACGGTAAGGCTATTATTCTTCATGCGGATGCGGCCTGCCTCAGGCTGCCTGATCGGCATCGGCAGGGGATCGTGAAGCTGTGCAAAGAGTGTCGGTTTTTCTTGATGGCGAAACAACTCCGGCAGCCTGAGCCTGTGTATGTTCTTGCTAACTTTATGTATCATGGTCACCAGGTCATGAGGCATTGCCTGAAGATATTCGGTGATAATTCTTGCGTGCATCTGCTTTTGAGTTCATGTTGACTCATCAAGATGTCGGTCATGATATATTCCTGGTGGAGCGCAGGATTAAGTTTGTGGTAGCACACAATGACTCGGAGTGGTGTTTGAGTGATGGTGCACGGTACAGTTCGAAAATAAGTTAGACAGTCTTATCGACACCAAGCACAAGAATTCAACGATCTTGGTTACCTGCGGTCGATGCAAGTCAACCAAGTACCTGATGGCGAGACAGGAAGAGATTAATTGGGAACAGGTTCAAGAGATTATTGTACATAATTGAATATGTTGCGTACTCATTGGTGATTAATATGTTGATTTCTCCCAAAGTAGAGAGGCAATGAAGGCGCGCGTTCTTGATCACAAACGGTTTCTGCACTTACATGCGGGCAGTCAGTTTGTGAGTGATAGGCATCATGTCATAGATGTTTCCTCCCTTGAATTCTTGGGGGATTGACGGCTTTAATCACCCTGCCATTTCTTTTGAAGCACAGGTGAAATATTTGTTGAAACAAGACAAGTCATTGTTTGCAAGGGATTAAAACTTTGTAGTTATTTTTCTTTCATTTGTTGGAATATATCGCAGAAGCGTGCCGCAATCAGTACTGTATTCAAAACACATTTGCGGTAGAGACGAACCATCAATGCATCATGGTCATGACATATTTGCAAACAAATGAGGCAAGCGCTCACGCGAAACGGTCGCGGGGATTTCCGGGGTGCCGCTGTATCCCTCCGGAGTCCACATTGCCGACATCTCCGGGTCATTCCGAGTGAGATGCTTATCCGCGTACTGACCGTTCGACCTCCCTGGCAGCAGTGTCTGCGCCTGCTCAGCACAAAATGTTCCTTTACATTTCCCTCTCACAGGAACCCGAAGCCTCATGAAATTTTTTGTCTTCCTCCGAATGCGTCGCAGGCAGAGATAAAGTCACGGTGTGAGTTCTCCTAACTGTCACTCCCTACGTCGCTAATGACCATCAGACTACGAACTCGTGAAGGTTTATCACCCAGATGCAGCTCACAGACAACACAATGTTTCTCCCTCGGTGCAGAATGCCCGTTTCCGCGCCGTCACACATGCATATGGCGCCCTCCGCGGTCGAAGTACTCGGAGTCGACCGCGTACGGCCGAGTGGGACTATTATGAAGCCAGAGATGAGGCTATGCGCGCAGAACTTCGGCGACGTGCTCGCCACTCGGAATTTGCATCGTCATCATCAACGACCACGGCCCCCGAAACTGATGACTCTGAGGTCCGGTATACCATCATGGCATTCGTGCTCGTCGGGGTGAGCTTCCATTTCTTCGACATGCTCAACATTATATATGACCTTGAACCATCGAACCCACGTCTGGAACCTCTCTCCAGATGGTCGTGGCGATAAGCTCTTTTAGCTCCCACCTGGACCGGGTAGAGCAGCGTTCGCATTCTGCGGCCGCCAACCTCATCCAGGCGCGTGAAGACGCACAGTTAGACGGTATGGAACGACGAAGAAATATACGAGAGCGTGTCAGGGAATTTAACGAGACAAAGGATACATTGGACGGGAGTGAGCCTCCCGAGTCGGATAGCTGATTTGGTGAGCTTTGTTCTCGTACAATCCGCTCATAAGTCGAGCGATGAATAGACATGGGTCAGGGTGATTGGGATTCCCCGTGTCGTTGTCGTGGCACTCGACTGCCATCCTTCCCAAGCACATTGGTCTTTGTTTGCCCCTGCCAACTTGAAGAAGGGCGTTCGGTGGTTCTGGATGATTCTCTCCTTACATTGTGCTCGAGTAATTTTACGGACAAGTGTTTGATCCATCCACCTTGGCAGACCCTTTACAATCATCTAGTCTTGTCCGTAGCTCGGAAGGCATTTGGGTTGAACAAGGGAGGACTTCATCCAAACGACAAAACAGTAGTGGGTACGAAAGGCGCCCTGGACTCCTGGTAGCTCGGACGACGGCCTGTGGAATCAGCTATAACTGGTGAGAGACCTCTTCCGCAACTGGCCACCTTGCGGACGAGTGTCGCGCATTTCAACAAACTCTTGGCCTTCGCTGCCTCCCCTATCCTATTCCCGCTGCGCGGTAGGTGGTAGTTCACCTGAACAGCCTTGGAAAGACGATGGTCGGGTTTGCGTACTAGCTCCCCGATGAGAACTTTCGCAGGCTTCAAACGGCGCCCATTCACACCATCACTCTCTATCTCCGTGCCTGTACCGTAGCTCAGGACTTCGGAGGATGGTGACCCACGACAGCGACGGCAAATGCGATGATGGCGGCCCGTTCCTTCCACGCACACGGATGCATATATACCACTGGGGAAGCGCTCGGCGCTCGCGCGGCCCAGACCGACACAATCGAAATGACGAGGCTTCTTCGTTGTAGTTCCGGATGCGTCGGCTCACGATCGCATTTTGTTTCGGGGTACCACGCCTGGGACCGACGAGCACGCAGGGCTAAATGACATGCTCGGACAGTTTTCCGGGAAGATTCTGAAAGCAATAATAATATTTCCCATGTGTTTGGAAGCCGGGCTTGGATGCGTGGCTTCATGTGACGGACTCAGGCTGGCCCGCGCTGTAGAACCCAACAGCTCTGGCCGGTAATTCCCGACCCGTCAGCTCAAGAGATCGCTTGAGCTTGCCAAGTTTCGACTGTAGGTGGTGTTTATGTGCTTACATAGTCATCGACCATATGGACACGTACGTCTGACCGCGACTGTTTGTCTTGGGGTGAATCGGAAGAAGTGTGATCCGTAGAGGCCCGAGTTACAGCCTAGACAAACGACGGCGACCATATATCCGGGGTGGTCCTACTGATGCAAGTTTGGATCATTCCGAGAAGGTGCGCGCCCGAAAAGCAGTAAATCACTGGCTGAGCGCTGGCCTGAGGAAGTGGGCTATGCCACGGTTGGCGGATTATGATCATCATGCAAGGTAGTTCCGCCGCTGGAAGCTGATACTTACATACATTAATGGTCGAGTCTGAAGAAGACCTCCTATGGCAACTCTGATCGGGGATCATTGGCTGGTGGCCTCGAAGGTCCATCGCACTTCCATGTTCGGTTTTCAAGTGCCCGGGTGGCACTGCCGACCCTGTATGATTGATTTAGGTAATAGTTCACAGCCATACCATTAGACTCCAATACCAATACCCTACTGCGGACACGTACGCCTCACACAACTCGTCCACCACCATGGCGTTCTGCCGAGGGACTGCTGCTTTGCTGTTGGCAGTATTCTGGTCGTTAATATACGTCGGATACGCTGATGCGCAAGAGCCAGATTTCAAGATAAACCCATTTCACAACTTACCAGTCCGGTTGTTCTTCTTTGAAGACACCTCAGTGCGTTCGTCTCCGCGCCTATCTAGTTCTGAGTTAACCTTGCATTCGTCTGCAGAGCGTTGTCTACCATGACATCGTTACTGGAACCGTTTACGTGTCCCAGGACGAGGGCAAGTCCTGGAATAAGGCAGACGACATCATGGGCGGCGTAGTCACTACGGTGGTATCCCATCCTTTCGATAACAGATATGTGAGTGACGTCCATAATCAAGTATTCATGAAACCCATGGCCACGCTACTCGAACACAGGCGTTCGCATTGACGGACGGCACGACTCATTACCGCACCGAGGACCGTGGCAAGACTTGGCGCTCGTTTGATGTCCCCGCTCCTCTCAGCTACACTGCAAAACCACTTTCCTTCCACTCTGATAAATGGGATCACATACTGTACCAGGGGACTATGTGCGAGCGGGTGGGCTGGAGCACTGTTTGCACCGACGTGGCGAGTATCTACACAAATTCATCCCTTGGCGCCTGCTTATCCTGCCTTAGACCTATTATACTACGGACGCATTCTCCTCGACACCACAGGAACTCCTACAAGACACCTCAAACTGTCAGTTCGCTCACAGTTCCAAGGACTTCAAGCACGGTGCTCACGAGAACCTCATATACTGCATCGCCTTCGATTCATCTAGTACTGGAACCTCCCATTCACTCTCGTCTTCCCGACTCTTCTCTTCTATCGATTTTTTCAACAATGTTGACATCGAGGACCTCGGAATCGGGAAGAATGCCAAGGGCGTCGTGGCGTTTGCCATCGTGTCCAAGTTCGCAGTGGTCGCGCTAAAGGACGTGTCATCCGGGAACGACGGCGACATGCATCTGTATGTGACGGTGGATACAAAAGAGTGGGCCAAGGCACAGTTTCCTCATGCATCGCAAGCGCGTCTACGGCAGAATGCGTACACGGTCGTGGAGTCGACTATCCACTCCTTGGCCGTGGACGTGATGGCCCAGGACCAAAACACGATCGGAACGCTGTTCGTCAGCAACTCGAACGGAACTTATTTCGTGGAGAGTCTCAAAGATACGAATCGCAATTTTGCAGGATATGTGGACTACGAGAACGTGCACGGGGTTGATGGAATTGGAATAGCTAACGTGGTGTTGAATGCTCAGGACGTGGAGAGGAAGAATGTGCCGAAGAAGCTGAGATCGATGATCACGTTCGATGACGGTAGGTCATCGTCACCTCCTTCCTCCGTGACATCTGTATTGACACTCCGCAAGGCAGCACTTGGTCCCCCATTCTTGCACCGTCGCGGGACAGCGATGGCAAACAGATCCCTTGCGACCCTTCCAGACCGGACGAGTGTTCATTGCACCTGCATTCCGTCACCGACCCCCACAATTTTGGACCCATCTTCTCTTCAACCGCTCCTGGCCTCGTCATGGGGGTCGGCTCAATCGGGAAGCATCTGGCCCCATATGAGGAGTGTGACACGTTCCTGAGTACAGACGCCGGGCTGACGTGGCAGATGGTCCTGAAGCAAGCGCACATGTACGAATTTGGCGATTCAGGCGGTGTCATCTTGGCCGTGAACGATGAGGAGATAACGGACACCGTCAACTACTCTCTCGATTTCGGAAGCACATGGTAAAGCTATCGTCGTGGACTCATCTGCATTTCGTACTGATCGCGCGCCCGCGTTGTGCAGGAAATCGCTGAACCTCGGTGTCAGCGTACGCGCAAAGGCGCTTACCACCGTCAGCGACGCGACGTCACAGAAGTTTATTTTCCTCGCCCAGTACTCCCGGAAGGATCACAGGGAAGGCGAAGGTCGGTATGCAGTGATATATCTGGACTTCGCTGGCATGCGGTCCCGTAAGTGTGGCGATAAGGACTTGGAGCGTTGGTATGCACATGGCAAGTCCGAGACGCAGTGTTTGATGGGGCGCAAGGTGGGTTCTGCGAGCACATCTGAGCGAGAAATGCCTGCTTACCTACGATACGGGACTCCAGCAATGGTATAATCGTCGCAAAGCCGACGCAGACTGCTATGTGGGCGAGAAATTCCGAGACCCTGTCGTCCACGAAGATCCATGCCCTTGTGAAGACCATGATTATGAGTGGTAGGTGGCGCTCGCTGTTGGAATCTGTACTCGTATTCATTATGAACTTATTACCCTAGTGACTACAATTACGTTCGCAGTGGCGACGAATGTGTTCCAACAGGACTCGAGCATATCCCGAGCGATATGTGTATGACTGGCAAACCCGACGAAAAGTACACGGGTTCATCTGGGTACAGGCTGATAGCGGGCAATATGTGTGACCAGCAGAAGGGTAAAAAGAAGGACGAGCCTGTACAGAAATCATGTTCGCAAGGTCCGCTCGTTCATTTGATGTGGTTTGATCTATACAACTAATACCCCTGGCATATGAATGTAGCCGAACCACCAGAGGGCGATATTACTTCGCAAGTTGTACGTCGTTTTGGCTTTGTTGCGTCGATTCCATGCTTACCCTGGATCCAGCATCCATTCAACGCCAGGATTCTTCAGTACCAGTTCTTCAAAGAATCGAGCGTAAGCGAATGACAGAACTATCTAACATTATAGATGCTGAAGCAAACCAACCAGACTATCCTCGTCTTTTTGGCAGACAACACAGTCTGGCAGTCGAGCAATGAGGGGCTCACCTGGGAACAAAAATTCCCTGGGGAACGTCTCCTGGGGTTCTACATGCACAGTCATACGAACGAACGAGCCTATGTCATCACCGATAGTTCAAAATTCTTCTACACGACCTCCGGCGGTCGGTTCTGGTTCGAGCAAAAGGCGCCCTCGCGTCCGAACACGTTCGGTGTAGCGACGCTCCGGTTCCAGCCCCGTTCCGATTCTCTCATCTGGATCGGCGACGCCGACTGCGACAACGCTTCGTCATCGAAATGCCGCGCTCAGGCTCAGTTTTCGCGCGACAACGGACGGACGTGGCAGTTCATCGAAGACTATGTGCGGAATTGCGACTGGGCGCGCGACAAGGACCTGCTTGTAGACCAGAGCCAGATCCTGTGCGAGTCCTACCAGGACAAGCAGGGCTCGCAGCGAGTGTTTGGAAACGAAAACCCGTTACAGCTCATCTCGGGCAGGGATTTCTATGGCAAGAAGACGAAGCTGTTCGAGCAGGTCGTTGGGTTCACCAAATTTTGGGAGTACCTCATCGTGGCCGAGGTGAGTGGTGTAGTGTACATTTTTTTCCGTAATGCAAAGGCTCACGTGCATGAAGTACATTCCTGCGAAAAACGCGCTAGATCTTCAAGTATCACTTGACGGGTTGACGTTCGCGACTGGAAAGTTCCCGCCTGGGATGCATCCCGATACTCATGTATGTTGTCGAGTGCGTTTTCCACGATTAGTAGCATTAACAGCGATGCCAACAGGCATATACCGTGTTGGAATCAAGCACCGATTCCATCTTCCTGCACATGACCATGTCCGAATGGCCGAACCCCTTCTGGGGAAATATCCTCAAGTCCAATTCCAACGGAACGTACTTTGGCCTGTCCATAGAGAACGTCAACAGGAACGAAATCGGGTTTGCAGATTTCGAAAAGTTTGTCGGGTTGGACGGCATCGCGATGGTCAACGTCGTGGCAAACCCCGCAGAGGCATCACTGACAGGGACGAAGGTGCTCCAGACGAGGATCACGCACAATGACGGTGGGTGTTCTTGGGTTTGGGGTATCGATGGGGCATACGGATGTCTGAACGAACGCATTTGTAGGCGGAACTTGGAAGCCGCTTGCTCCACCAAAGCTCGATTCTCAAGGAAGGCCATATCCCTGCTCGACGACAGTGCGTTGCGTTCATTTTCCTTGGTGCACCTTGATATTCATTTCTACAGAGCTGCGCCCTTCAAGTACATGGGTTCACAGAGCGCAAAGACGCCCGGGCAACATACAGCAGTCCGAGCGTCGTAGGTGTCGTCATGGCGGTCGGCAACGTGGGCGAAGTGCTCGCTCCTTACACGGACTGTGATACTTTCCTTTCCCGCGACGGCGGATTCACGTGGGAGGAGGTCCACAAGGACGCCTACCTCTGGGAGTTTGGTGACTCGGGGTCGATCATCTTGATCGTCAACGACGAGGAGCCGACAGACCACATCTTGTTCACCACGGACGAGGGTATCACGTGGCGGGAGTACAAGTTCGGCAACGAGAAGCTGAGGATCAACACCATCGTTTCTGTGCCCGAGGATACGAGCAGGAAATTTATGCTCCTCGGGTATGCGCCAGGTTCTGCGGCGTCGACGATCGTGCACATCGACTTTACGTCCTTGACCCGCCGACAATGTAGGTTCGCGTTCGAGGTTGTCTTTGCAGTGGACTGATGATTCTTCGTTTAGGTGTGTTGAACCGAGCTGACTCGAGTCGCGATGACTTTGAATTATGGAGTCCTAGCGAGGGCAGAACAGAGGCGTGTCTATTTGGCCGTCAGGTACGTTCCTGCATTGTTTTTTCTTTTTTTCACTGTAACGATGAACGCGTCTGCTGCAGACATTGTACGAACGCCGTAAACGCGATGCCAATTGCGTCGTTGGCAAGACAGTAAAAGCCGCACCCGAGATCGTCCATAACTGTGCCTGTTCGGCAGACGACTTTGAGTGGTAAGTCGTCGGATCCCCCACAATTTCACTTGAACGACCATTTACCACGTTTTTGTTCTCAGCGAATTCAACTACGTGAAAAACAGCGAGGGGAACTGCGTGCCAGTACTGGGCACTACGTCGCTCCCCGACGACGACTCTTGCCGGAACTACGAGGAGTATTGGTATGAACGGACCGCGTACCGCAAGGTCACGCACTCAAGCTGTGAGGGGGGTATCCGGCTTGACCATGGAACGTCACATCTTTGTCCGGGCATCAGGGGCCACAGTGCGCTGTTCTGGATGATGGCACTCATGTTCCCGTTCGCGCTCACAGCGCTCGTCGCTTGGTGGTGGTATAAGAAGAGTGGGCGTGCGAGAGGGTACGTTTTCGCATTCCCTTGCGTGTGAGGGACAGTTTTGTTGATGCTGACCTAAACTCCACAGTGCGATTCGGCTCCCTGGCGACAATCCGAGCGGGTACAGGAGTTGGAGTTCGGGTACGGGTACAGGTTCGCGTGCTGTGGACACGCTGGCGTCCATTCCTTGGTTCCTCGTTGGACTAGCGGGCATCACGTACGAGTACGTTGCCTCGAGGCTCGAGTCACTCTCGATGGAATATCGGGCGCGCCGCGGATATCGGAACTTGCCCGTGGACGAGGACGCGCAGATACTGCGGTTCGAAGACGAAGAGTAGGGGGGGGGGTACCGGAAACTCGAAAGAAATTAGAGCGACACGGAATCAACATCCTATGGAGAACGGAAGGGGGAGGCCCGGAGGAGGCGCTGTTTCGACTCGATTGTCATGCGTAGATGTCGTAGCATCGACGGAATCACTCTTTTTTTGTTTTGTTTTTTTCTTTCTTTCACTACTAGGTCGTGCTTTTATCGCTCTTTCGTATACTATGTGTCGGGTCCTTGAATCGTATAGTATATACATGCATGTAACTGTCCTCGGGGAGTTTATGGCTGGAAGCGTAACTTATTTGTTCGACGTGCCACCATAAGGCGTGCGAAATTGCGACTCGGAAGAACGCCACATCCGAGCTACCTCGGAAGAAGGTTTGCTTGTAACTCGAGAGGTCACCTCGACCTCACCTTGCGGCAACGCTACACCGAGGAGGATTCGCCAAGAAAGTGCTCGGTTGAAACACTGCAGTATCACGGTGAATTTTTGCGATTGGCTACCATCCTACCAAGATGGAAAAGTGGAGTTACACCGTACACGTGCGCAGATTATGGGTAACAGCCCGTGGCCTGGCCGCTATTTGATTGATGCTGGGCTCCGAACCCACGTGCACCACTGGTTCGACTCCAAGAACGAGGGCTCAGCCCTCAGCCCTCAGATCTTCAAGTAAGACTGGCCACATTCAACAGACTCCGCGGGCATGGTAGTGTATGCCTTTCTCCAGGCGCACCGTTGGCACAGCGATTCGAGAAGGACGGGCCGCCACTCGTTGGCGCCAGAAGTTGGAGTATGTCGATGATCTTGTGCAGTTTGAAGTAACGCCGTGTACGGTATCTGATGCTATTGTTTCATAGATCTTCTGCCATTACTGTGCTGTGACTAGCCGGCAGTCAAGATCTTATCAAATTCATTTTGCTCCTCTTCGGAGCGTCCATGGTTCATACCCAGACAGAATCTCCTTGAATGGGTACTCGCCAGGCAAACGGGTCAGTAGATACTCTGAGGCTGACCTTGTCTTCGTCATCGTTGGTGAGCACGCCGTATTATTTGTAGTATGTTCAATTTTCTCCAGCGCCGATGTTCGGACACCATTCCTTCTCCCATGATTTTTTGTTTACTTTTGCTCCGCAGTAAATTTCTCGACACACTAACTCGTGTCTATATATCACGAGAAGTTAGATGGCTTCCGTATGGCTCAGACATTGATGGAAGCCATCGCAACAGCGTCAATATCTTGTGAACAGTGGCTACTAGTACGACATCAGTTTAGCGCCATGACGACTCGTCAACGCCAGCAGTTCTGGATTCCATCATGGCTCACGTATCATAATATTAATCCATCATAGATATCGCGTAAGGCTCGGATACTTGTGTTTCCCCCATGTAACCTAATGAGCATTGAAAAATTAATAATAAATATGATGCTACCTTCGAGTCGTGTGTGCCGCCGAGCGAACACTGTTCCACGACTTCCTGCAGAGTTCAGATCTCAAAGCGGTACTAGCTGGGGTATATACAACCACTTCGAATTACAAAAGTGCCGATACGATACTTGGCAGACATAATCGAGTTTGACTAGCAAGGTATGATGAATAAGGATCATAATAAATGAAAGGCTGGTTCTGACATATGGAGGACATAGTATGAGATTAAGTAGGGTATAGTGTATGAGATGGATGGAAAAGGATAGATAGATATCAAGAAAGATAGATGCGACCCAGCGCAGTGGTGTTACATGACATTAGCAAGTTCGATGGTCATACAAACCATCAGTAATATACCGTGACTCTGTTTCTAGTATTCTGTCATTACTTCATCGATCGCATCACCGCCGGAACCGGGAAGACCCTGTGGTATCTTGCAGGGCATTCTGTGAATGTAACCCGAACTTGGTAACATTTCTGGGTGCAACGTTGGCGAGAAGGGGTCCCCGGAATTTTCTGAGTGGTTTGTGAGAGGATGTCGCGGCGTGGGGACCAAGACGGCGGGTGGTAAGAGGGAGCTGCCACACTTGACAGTTGGCGAAGGAGGAAGAGCAGGTAGTGGCACACTTGGTGGTGGCGCAAGGGGAGCAGGGTAGTGGACCATTCGACGTAGACTAACTACTGTTAGCAAAATCCATACAGAAGTTCCAGTTGGGTTCCAGAAGCTTACCGTTTGAGCGAGTTGGCGGTACCCACACTTCCGCTTCTAAATCTACCATAGAGACTGTTACTCTGAAGCGCGTTGTTCGTGGTAATGCTACCAGCGCGATGACGTGCAGGAGACCTGAAACCAGTTCGTTGAAGGGCTGCGCCTGCACTTCTAATGGGCGACTTAATAAGAGCCATGGGGCTCGCACCAACGTTGATGCTAGAACGACGCCTGCGCGTTTTATTGCATTCGGCGTTGGTGTTGACTTCCAGAGCGTTAAAAGATGGACTGGTCTGCCCCAATGGTGTCGGTGTCAGATTCAACTGACGGTCGACAGGATCTACAGGACTAGCTGTAGGAGGCAGAGGCGAGGACGGTAAGACAGGGGATGTGGATCTAGCGATGCGAGGTGCAAGCAGGCCAGACGAAAAGAGAGCAGAATATGTCACCATTTTGTAAACGCGTCGCAAGTCCTTTGAAGGTTCAGAATAAGAAAGAAGAAACAAGTTGGATTTTTTAAATTTCAACCATCGAGAAAAAGTGTCACGTGAGCTTCTATCTTGTACTAACCGTCAACATGTTTTTCATTGTAAGTCAACCCTGTCGTTTGATGTCTTGTATCATGAATGATATTTGTTGTAGAAAGAACTGACCCATACAATTCTCTTGCACCCGTCCTACTTTGGGCCTCGGATGCTCCAATTCCTGGAGTCCAAGTTGTATGCAGATGTCGAAGGCACTTGTTCAGGAGCATTCGGATACATCATAGCTGTCGTTTCAATTCTCGATATCGGAAAAGGCATGGTCATCAGCGGGAGTGGCCAAGCCGAGTTCATTACGCGATATCGCGCCATTGTGTTCAAGCCATTCAAAGGCGAAGTGGTGGATGGTGTTGTCAATAACGTCAACAAGGTGTGTAGATCAAACATAATTCTGCCCATGCCATCGTCTGAGACGTAGCTATAGATGGGGTTCTTCGCGGACGTGGGACCATTACAGGTTTTCGTTTCGCACCAGGTATAGACTTCGGCGTCCCTGCAACTTCGATTGCTTACTGCGCTGTAGCTTATACATCCAGACATGAAGTTTGACCCCAACTCGAATCCACCGTCTTTTGCATCGGATGATCAGGCATGAGTCCCCCGACTTCTTCTGTTTCCCGCTAGTAATACGGGCCGTTTCTATAGATCATCGAAAAAAATACCCGCGTCCGTCTGAAAATCGTAGGTACTCGTGTCGACGCAACAGAAATTGTGCGTCCTCTACTCCTATTCAATTACTCGTATTCACTTTCTACAGTTTGCCATCGGAACTATTAAAGAAGATCACCTCGGTGTTATAGATTGAGTGACGCTTCTGTATCCTCGTCATTTGCTTGTTGGGGTTACTCCGAGTGCCAGAAATAGTACGTATGCTCTGTGTATGAAGCTTGGTATGTACTACACTTCTATCGGTTATAATTGGTAGGTTTCTCCCAAGTGTGCGAGCTTGATCTTCTCCAGCACGCTCACTTGACAGAAAGCGATGTGTCTTGCTGGTATTTCTGAGCTGTGTTTCACAGGAAGTTCCTCGACAGCATTCCTCCGACCCTGCCGCTGACCCATTGAGCATGTATGTATTCGCATGCGATGGTTAAAGTTCACCCCCTGAATGAATCTGCACGATCCCGGGTTAATTGGTGACTTGCTACTTCTTCGTTCACGCGGATGTTCGGTGGGCATCATCGTTTCGACAACTAAGCTCGTGGATGTCCGCTTTCGTGTCATGATATGTCGATACCGTCCCCTTTCCTTCCTCCCTCGGACATACTCTGCTTCCTTCAACTCTCGTCTCGACCGGTCGTTCTCCCATGCGTGCGGGATGGTCTGGAGCCCCTAGATCCGCTATCGATTCCGTTCTCATCCGTTGCGTCCCTGCAGTCTAGGCTTCGATCTCTACTCCTCGTGCCTTCTTTCCACAACCACCATTGCCCTGAGTCTTTCTTTCAGGCCCAGGCCCGGTCACTGAGCCAGGGGTGCTGCAAGGTCGAACGTGAGCGCATATTAAAATGCAAAGCACGAATGCTTTGCATTGAGAATCCGCTGTAGTCGGTGACATGCTGAGTGCGATGCATTGCCGGGGGGCCACCCGAAGAAGAGACTTCAAGTTGAAGGCTGTCTGTCCACTGACTCGGGAACCGGGGTCGCCTGCAAGTGTCATGATCTGGCCTTTAGATTGCCAATCATACATAAGACACAGCTTTACGCGACGTCATAGGCTAGACCCGCCTAGCCCCATCTTACGTCATTACTCACGTCATAACTGCGGTTATAACCCTTCACAACGCTACGTCATACTTTATGACACGCTTAGTAAGTAAACCCGCAACCCTGACCCTGATGACGCCATACCCTATTACATAGAATGTAGTAGAAGATTCTCGATCACAGATCACGTGCCATAGAAGGCCGTAGAACCCTGTAGATCATTCTCGAAGGACTATTACGTATGCGTTCTCATTGTAGTATATATAGTCGACTAGGTACATTGTATGTCCCTTAGTCTTGATATTCTCATTCTACTTGCATTTCGTTGCGAGTCTCCATTTGAGCTTGGTGTTGGTTGGTTAAGTCCCAACAGCAAGTATGCTTTTCAACTAAGCGCCTGTGTCTCTAGACGAGGACGCTGGCCCGGCAGTCGTTTTCGGTGGTTCCCTGACTACTGTGAGCAAGCATACATAGTTTCAAGCTCTTACCTGACATGATGAAGAAGCTGACTTGGGCCTCGCTGTGAGTCGGTTCAGAGCATTGTGCGGGACTTCAATGAATGTGCCGGCACTGCCGGCACCAGAAGGTCCAGGTGGCGCCCATTTCTCCAATCACAACTCTCAAACTCGAGCGAAATAGAAAATTCAAGGTTATGCCGTAAGGTATAGGTTCGCACATTCCTTGGCCTGCTTGTGCGAATTTCTGGCAGGACTCTAATCTAATTGTTCTTTTCCCCCTTTCCGGAACTCTTCCGTATTTCACCGTTTCATGAATGCCATGCGGAGCGCAAGCTTAGCATAACGCAATGTAGTCAAGGAAAGATAGCACATCTGGGCCAAGGCTTCCCTCAGACCAATCACCAACTGGTAGAACCGTTGCGAATCTTGGGCACGACCCGCAGGTAGGCTTACAGCTCAAAGCAAGTTTTTTTACTTAGGCTTAATGGGGACATACAGTATATCTCACCGCCTGGCTGTTCGGAACGTTCCTACAGCGTATGGCACTCAGCGACCTAGCCTGCCGACATCATTACAATGACATAATTGTATACAGCTTCCACAAGACCCTGACTATGTACTAGTATAAAATCCAACTGTCTCGCCGACTCCAGTGAGTCCTTGAACTTTCCCCCTCGACTGTTATAATTCAAGTTCCAATGACCTCCATTCTCGCTGCTACTGTATTTCTCAGTGCGGCGGCGGTCCATGCCTCACTACCATTGACAGCCCTCTTTGTGCAGCAGTCGATAACTGCGCTGACGACTGCCCAGATTGACTACTTCAGCCCGTACACGTATTACGCGAGTACAGGTTATTGTACCCCCTCCCAGACGCTCGCATGGAATTGTGGAGGTATGTCACGTCCATGTGCTGCTCTAAACTGGTATATATATCGAACGCTAATTCGTTGCCTCAATCCAGCCAACTGCAACGCCAACCCTGACTTCAAGACTGTTGCATCTGGTGGTGACGGCGACGCTGTTCAGTACTGTGAGATGCGTCTTCTGCCATGGGAGGAACTTGACTGATGGATTGTGCCAGGGTACGTCGGATACGACGCCAGTCTCGACACGGTGATTGTGTCCCATCAAGGGACAAACACTGAGGAAATGTGAGGTCTAATATTGCTGTTGCGTGTCATCATGCATTGTTCGTCTTTCTCACACCTTGATGCAGATTGTCCATCATCACCGATGTTGATTTCGTCCTGGAAAATTTGGACTCGACTCTCTTCCCAGGGATCAGCACTGACATCGAAGTTCACAGCGGATTTGCGAATGAGCAGGCAAAGTATGACTTGTGTCTCACTTCCACCTACCCTTTTAACTTGGTCGTGACAGGACTGCCACGGTTGTTCTTGCTGCTGTACAGCAAACCATGTCTGAGTATAGTACGACGTCAGTAACGATGGTCGGTCATTCGTTGGGTGAGTATACTTCCAATCTTTGTTTCTGTCGTGGGTGACTGATTCGGGTTGATTATCTACCTCGTTGTCGTCGTTGTCCTGTAGGCGCGGCGATCACCCTGCTCGATTCGGTTTACCTCCCTCTGTGGTTGCCTTCGGGAACGACCTTCCAGACGATCGGCTA
>JBBPNI010000338.1:0-25586 GCA_038091135.1 Leccinum fibrillosum | reverse complement strand
TTGTAATTATATCTATTTTTAGGACTAGTTCCCTAAGTGGACGCATAGTGCGGACTTTTCGCTCAGTCGGGATCTGAGGAGGGAAACTTTTTTTATTTTCTTTGTAAGCCAAATTAAGCCTCCCTTCCCGGGGAGCACGCTCTTTCGAGATCGTGGCTTCGGTTGTGTCATCTGGTAGGATACTACTTCGAGATGATAAAGAGTCGAGAGAAACATCACTATCTAATACATTGAAACGATTAAAAGAAAAAGAAGAAAAAGAAACAGAGTTTGTACTAGCACTATCTAGGCGTCGAGTACGGTAGTCTGAAAGTAAACTATTTTTTTGTTTTATAGGAGGGGGAGATTTCGTACCTGATACGGTCTCCCTTACTCTTTTCCCTGAGTTACGTCAAGATCTCTAAAGTAAGCCTGTGCGGCTTCTAAGTCCATTCCTTGTATCGCTTTTTCCCAATTGGGCGTTCGTGGAGTTTGTTGGTTTGTTGAAGCAGTTCCTTCTGCGGCTCGCACGTTCCTTGGTTTGTATTTCGGACATTCCTTTCTATGTCCGCCTCGAGAGAAACCACATTCTTTACATCGTGTGGATGAAGGCAACCTAGATCCAACAAGGACTATGGCACCTCAACAATCACAAAGACACTGGGCTGAGGGGAATGTGTAGGATGGAGGGAATCCAACCAGAACAAGACTGGCTTGTTCGGTTGCTGCATTCAAGTATTTATACTAATTACATGTGTGCACAGACCAGCTTAGGGCCGGTCTGGATAAGCTGTGCTATCTATTATGGTAAGTGTCCAACGGGTGCTACCAGGATAAGTCATGTGACCTGTGGCTGTGTTATGTCACGTGACTTGGAAAAGTGAAAAGTGTGAAACGAAAGGTGAAGTATATAAGTGGTCACGTGATGCTGACTAAGCAGGTCACGTGACTTCGAAAAGTGGAAAATGAAGAGATTTGTAACAAGCAAGAGTCTGAGGAATGCTCAAAGATGTGTACGCACTCTGCCAAGATGGGTCCTGGGGTGGCAGGCACATACTACTGCTGGTGGTGCTTCCGCCCCCACAACCACTTCGACTACAGCGAGCATGATGATGGGCAGCCTCACACTCCATGTTCACAGAGTCCGGCACAACGTGTGTGGGGTGTGGAGACCGCAGCGGTTCAGAATTTGGGCCAAGGTCGAGGTGATTTTTGGTCGGGGTCGAGGTTTCTTTTCATTGCACCATAGACTCAGAGTCATGTGCGTGCTTGTTCATTTTGTTTTTGTTTTCGGATCCTTATGCCTCTTTACTTAGCCCCCATGACCCATCTTTCCCAAAACATACCAGTTTCACTGTATCCATCAAGGATGTACTAGCCTACTATGATCATCCATAGGTACTAAAAATGTTTTCCCTCTTTTGATTGTGTAGAGTTAGACTACAATGGGAATTCTGGAATATGGTGTGTTGCCCTCAATATGCATCACAAGCACCTTCATTGGTGGCTGCTAGTTTGCAATTCCCAGAAATAATCATAATATTTCTGCTGCAGACTGCAGTGCTACCTCAACTTATCATCGAAAACTTTTGTCGGCTGCACGAATGGGGTCACGTCTTGTACCGTGATAATCTGGTATGTGAAACTGAATACTACACTGTCCAACTTTAAGTGCGGTTCCGCATGAACATTTGCATCTGCGTTCTTGTTTAACGTCCTCTAGGTGGATCAAAAACAACGTGCAGTTTGAACGTCAAGGGGACTGAAAGCCGTCACAAACGCGACGTTTGACGTGCTTGCCTTATGCTCGCATCTCACATCACTGAATACGAGCAGATGCACCAACGTCAATGGCTTTGGCATTTGCGCTAGGGTTCTGTTAATAATTCCGGATGACTTTCTAACATTGGTTAATAACTAAGGCCCACCGGTGGCCATTTTTAACACGTGTTATTAACAATTTGTTTATTAACCGGTTAGAATCTGTTATTAACCGTGTTAAAAATGGAAAGGTTGTTAATTACATAATAACACCGTTGTTCCGACTTGTTCGTGCTGTCAAGGTCACGGTTACACCAAAGGGCTACCAATCCCAGTCTGGTTGGGTGGATGTCTTTATATAAGTACCAACATACCGAACGACTATTGCCTTTCTGCAATCCCAGCAATGTACCTGATTGTGATCGCTTCAATCTGACACCTTTTGGAGGGTATTGACTCGGAAATGGTGGAATCTGGCCTAGTAAGTTAGCGAAACGTTACACTCAAGAATCGGATGGACCCCATGTGTTATCAATGTAAATGTCTTCTCAGCGCCTGCTATTACATCAAGCACCCATGTCTTCAACACATTGTTGTCCGGAAACTTTTCATGATAGTACCCCTTCAAAATGGGATGCAATGCCTGAATGGCCTTGCCACGTTCCATGATGGGAATAATGCCGTCCCCAGATGTGCGTGCATCCCAACCAAAAACCCTCTCGAGTTGCTCGCCCAAGGTAGCTATTTCGTCACCAGTTTTTTCGAGTATATCAACATCCAGAGAAAAAGTCAAGAATGTGCCATATTGAGAGAACAAACTGTCGGATGAAGGACATGGAAGTTGTTCCGGTAGATTGGCAAGTAGATGCTCAAGACGCGCAAGGACTTCTTTGAATTCTTTGGCCCAAGGTGATGCCGTTTCAGCGGCTGGAAGCGCCATCATGATCCTGTGAACATGCGGGATGATGAGAAGTCACAATTTTCGTAACATTTGTGACTGTTAGACGTAACCAACTGCTAATTATTTGAAATATTTACAGAAAAGAAATCTGAATTATTAACATCAATTAACAGGTCGAAATTGGAGGCCCTGTTATTAACCAGTTATTAACCGATGTTACTAACTGCAGTTAATAACATTTCCCTTTTTAACAGAACCCTAACGCTCGTTTCTCATTTAGTAGTAATTTAGTACCGTACATAAGTACAGATTCTCGTTAGTTCACGACTATTGTCAGTGCAGCTGTTCCGTAGTCCATCGTACGTTCTCCCACCATTACGCAGTCACTGAATCGAAATAGCTCCGTTCGTCCTCGAGGCTCTCGTAGATGTTCTGATTTAAAATGTTCTTTGCATCGGAATGAGCGGTAATAACACCCATTCTTCTAATCCCTCCAGTTTCTTTGCCTTCGTACGATGCAACTTTCAACACATACATCGGCTGAAACTGCAACTCCACAATTCGGCTTGGCAGAGTCGTTTTGTTTGGTTCGCACTCGTCCAACACAATTCCAACAATCTCTCCTCGCGATCGGTTGGCAAAATCCAGGTCGGTTTGGACGTTGAATGTCACCACGACTTGCATCCCAATTGTGAGTTCCACTACATTGGGTAAGCCCACTCGTTCGTCCGAGTCTTGCGGCGACGCGCGTCACCAACTTGAACTTGAAGATGCTTTCCTGTACTACGTTCAAACCATGTACTATGTTTTACTAT
The DNA here is from genome assembly GCA_038091135.1 of Leccinum fibrillosum. Lineage (NCBI taxonomy): Eukaryota > Fungi > Basidiomycota > Agaricomycetes > Boletales > Boletaceae > Leccinum > Leccinum fibrillosum. The sequence continues at coordinate 22,130 of JBBPNI010000338.1, read as the reverse complement.
GTGATTATATATGTATTTCATGTTCACGCTCAACAACACAAACAAGATTTCTGCCGGCGAAGCGCGGCGCTACCCAAGTAATATATGTGACAGGCTAATTAGGTAACTACATTGATCGGTTGAGGTAGTATCTCCGATGAGAGACAAACAACAGTAAACTCCACCTGCGCGCTTTGCTTTAGTCGACGTTCAACATCAACATGAGCTCAGGTCATTACAAGGAATACGACCCCGAGCCCGGTCTTGACGAGCACAGCAGTTGCGAGGCGGTGACCGAGCGCGTCGGCCTTCTTGACTCACATGAGTCACATCATGTATTTCCAACCGACGACGGTCCGAATATGAGGGTACGCAATGGAGCAACCCCCCAGAGATATGCTTTGAAACATATACTCGCATCCTTTGTGGGGGGTATTGTCGCCTGTCTCACTGTTCAACTTTCATTGTTTGGGACGGGCTGTCGTTTCCAACGGGCAACGGTTAATGGCACGGGACAGGACAAGGTTGATGTCTATGCACCACCATGGGTGGGCTCTACCACCGTGCATAACTACCCACCTCCATCTCCCACCAATGACTTTCCCGAGTTGTTCCCCTCCGAGTACGCTCTTCTTCTGATGCGGCTAGTAACATATTTCTGATTTTTAACTTGCCCCGTGTGATATGACAGTGTTGGATACCCGGGTGGAACCCCAACCGGTGCGGAACCTGCCCTCATTGCTACCGCTCCTATGCAACCTCTCCAGACTGGGGCCGCGCAGCTTGTTGCACCCCCGTACAACACCCTCCCTGATCCCCCATCCAAGTTTTCGATACCTGGCGAACGTCCTTTCAACCTCTTCCGCTCTTGGGGTAACCTGTCGCCTTGGTACAGTGTCGCACGCGGTTCGTTTGGTATCGAGGAAGGCGCAGAACCTCCCGCGGAATGTGATATCAAAGGCGTGCACATCTTACATAGACATGGTGCACGATATCCTACAGCCTCGAGTAAGTGAATTTTGTTCTCGTCGCTATTCGAAGTAGGCAGACGGGGGAAGCTGTAGGCGCATCAGTTTACTGATGATTGTGGTTTACAGCCAACTCGGGACCTGCGTCGCTAGCGCGAAGATTGCATGAGACTGTGGAGCAATGGAATGCAACAGGAAGATTGGCGTTTTTGAATGACTGGTGAGTAGTGACGAATTTGCATGCCTGTGATTGAAATTGAAGGTGTTCCATGGACAGGACATATAAACTCGGTGAAGAAGGTGGTTTCCTTTCCCCCATTTCCTGGTTCTCGCTCGTTGATGATTTAACTTTGCACGCTTCTCGATGCACTTGATACGCATTGCGGGGCATGCGATTACAGTCTTGACACCTTTCGGAAGACAACAGCTGTGTGAGTGCCATTTTTGCACGTTGTATCTTCTCAACTAATGACGTATTCTGTAGTTGATCTAGGGACCTCCATGAGGTTGAAATACGGGTTCTTGCTAGAGGTGGGTCCAGCCATTGTCATCAGACGTGACTTGCGGACTCCGTGATGACTGAAATGCTGACTACAATCACAGGATTTTACCGCGCAAAATAGGCTACCCGTGTTTAGGACAGAATCCCAGTGAGTCTCTTTTGTCATTTCGAGAGCGAGGGCGTCAAAACTTTGTCACCTTCCATCCACGAACCTCGCTAAATAAAATGCATAATGTGTATAAAGAGATCGTATGCATGCTTCTGCTATCAACTTCGCACTAGGCTTTTTTGGCTGGCCACTCAATGGAAAATACGAGCAAGTAATTACAATTGAGGCAGCCGACGTAAGCCCCATCATATATACATAATTTTCGGACTGTCGTCTGACTCATCTCATTTACAGTTCAACAACACTCTCGCTCCTTACGACACTTGTCCCAATGCTGGTACCCATAACAAATCTGGCCGTTCCTCGACCTACATCAAGGAATGGACTGGGATTTACCTGAAGGAGGCGCAGAAGCGATTGCAAGCCGATTTGAAGCCTACGGAGGGTGGGCTAGGGTTCAACTTGGAGATTGAGGACGTCTATAAAATGCAGCAGATGTGTGCATATGAGGTGGCGTACCGCGCTTTTTTAACCTAATGTATTTGTTGACGACTGACTGCCTTGAAGACTGTCGCACTCGGCTATTCCAAATTCTGCGAACTTTTCACACAAGGTGAATGGGAAGGATTCAACTACGCGTTAGTACTCTACGGTACACTTATGGCAGGCATGGAACTCACTTTTGAGCGTACAGCCTAGATCTGGTTTTCTGGTATGATTCTGCGTTTGGCTCGCCTGTCGGCCGTGTTCAAGGCGTGGGTTACATACAAGAACTCATATCCCGACTTACTCATACGCCCATCGAGACGCACAATTCAAGCACTAATGCTACCTTACATGCCGACGATCGTACCTGGCCACTCCATGACTCATTGTACGTTGATGCGACGCACGAGGTCGTGGTCCTTAACAGTAGGTCACGTACTCGTTGACAGTCTTATAAGCTGACTAGAGTGTGACGGATAAGTCCTCACGGCGTTGAACTTGACAACACTTGCCGCGTCTGGCCCTCTTCCGGCCGATCATATTCCCGCGAACCGGTCTTTTAGATCGGCCGATCTTGCCCCGTTTTCAACCAACATCCAATTCCAACGTGCGTTTTATTCCATGGCCTGTCGCATATTTGCCCCGTAGATGCTGACACGGTCGTATTTCGCATTCAGTGCTTTCCTGCCCTACCACTCATCCTGCGCAGTCGGGTGACCCAGAGGCATCTCATATTCGTGTTGTGGTCAACGATGGTCCGGTCCCGTTGACGGGCATCCGTGGTTGCCCTACATCCCCATCGGGGTTGTGCCCACTCACGACATTCATCGAGGCGCAAAAGGCGACAATACATGAGGTTGACTGGGAATGGGGATGTTTTGGAAATTGGGAGGTACCCGAGGGAAATGCTTGGGAGACAGTTGGAGGGTGGTATCCACAAAGGATCTGAGTGGCAAATTTATTAGATACTGTTCTGGTGACACTAACGGACGTCATTTTTGAAGTTTCATGTTCATCCCACTACTGATCTCAGCCTGAACAGAAAGTGGATAACAGCTGTACATAGTATTATCATAGTTGCGACCCACAAATCAATTGTTATGTTTGATACCTGACTCAACAAATAACGCAGTCCTCTTTGAAGCTGAGATTATACATTGTTTTATCGACTGTCTTCTCAATTTTTTTCCAGTCAGACCGTCGTTGAACGAACTCGTAAATGTCCTGCATTGGCCCAAATTAAGTAACAGAGATGCAAGATGGTGCCAGAGTCTCGTGAAATGAAAGAAGAAAAAAAGTAGGGGAAGACCGTACCTCTGGGCGGTACGCGCCTCCATACCGCGTGACGTCCCGCACGATCTGGGCGAGATCTTTTGCATCCTCGACAACAAAGACATGCCCGAGCATCTTGAGGTGGTCGAAATCCGCGGTCACGTTGGGTACCTTGTAGGTACACGTACAATCAGCGAAACGTTCCCTAAGTTACAATGACGATGTTGCAGACGAACACCCACCTTGAGTGACGCGATGAAAGCATGATACGCGTTCAGATCTGCAATTACTTGGAAACCGCCGCTGAGTGAGATAATCTGGCGTTTGATATGTTTCTGTAGTATCCTACAACCGTCACAAACGGCAAACGATGTTGTTGAGTAAAGCAGTTAGTACCCGCTCGTTCGGTACCGGTACGCACGCCAACAGCCGTATTCCGACTTCTTGATAAAACACCTCAAGGACCTCTCTGCTCGTACTGCCCTTAAGCAATTTGCAGTGCAACTCGAGGCAGCGGACCGCCTGGCGACAGCCTTCGGTCGGTCGGAGATCTAGTGGGGCGTCTTCGGGTGGGTAGTACGCCCTGAGTTTGGTTGACGTTTGAATGATGTGGTCAACCTGGGACAGTGCGACGGCATCAGTTGCATTCGACCGCCCGTATAAGTTTCCTCGGACAAACCTGGTTCATCAATACCTGTGTCCCCGCGTTCAACCCCGAGGCGACAGAGTCGTCGAGCGTATTCTCGAATCGCTTCTTCTCCCTCACGACCGCGTTCAAGAAGTCGGTTTTGTCGATGTGCGGAGCCTATTCAAGAGGTAATATGTTACATACACGAAACGACTGATGAGCTATCACGCACCATTTCCTTGTCGAAAAACACTTGCACCATGCTTTGGATCGTGTCCCCAAGGTGGACAAGCTCAAAGAATTGCAAGAGCGGTGCGACACTCGTCCCTTCGTGCTCAGCAGGTTTGTAGGATGACATGCGCTCTATTGCACTGTGGGTACGTCGCAAAATGATATTGAGCCGATACGGTAGTGAACGGAACTCAAACTCAAACTCACATTCCAAATCCCCGTGCGACGTGCCTTGCGCCCAGTGTCCCCAACATCTCGCAGAACGCATCGTCGAGTGTATCTCTCACACGCGCGCCAGTGCTACCGGGATACGCAACAAACGTCTCGAGGCGCTTCATCGCATCTCGTGTAGCGTGTATGATCTGGAGAGAGACATCGAGAGAAAGAAAAAGATCCAGCGCTTCCATGGACGCGTGTGTTGAGAGTTGCAAGCGTCCAGACGACGTGGTCTTCGTAGAACACGACAAGTCTTGTGTGGATGTTGATGCGCTCGCCGACGCGGACGTTGTCAAAGTATTTGGGTTCGTGGAATCCGATCTCGAGGCCATTGTTTTTGGCGAAACAGACTCACCAGTACCTGCGGACCCATTTTTCCTCGTTCGAATCTCTGCATATTCGCCCCATCCGGCTTCGTCTTCCGCACCAACGTCAGCGACACCATCTTCACTCCCTTTTTCAATGCTCCGCCTCTCTTCTGTGTCCGGGTCTTCACCCTCGTCCTCGCCAACCTCAAACAGTGCCCCATCCTTTCCAAAGCTCTCATATCCATTACCAGGCGTTCGGCCCTCACTTGCGCCTATGATCCCAGCGGAATTACCAGCCACGCTACCATTGCCGACCCACCGCTGCGGATTCAGCATGGCGATGCCTTGTACGACGCCTGTGCCTACCGCTCCAACGCCAGTACCGATCGCAGCACCGACACCCGTACCGATTGCGCCCACAGCGCCCACGCCGGCGCCAACAGCACGTGGGACGATCGTCACCGGCAACAGGAGCATGTCCGTAAAAGACGCGAGTACTGTGCGTTTCATCAGAGCGGGATTTTGCGAACTGAGGAAGCGCGTCTCAGGTTGAGAGCCCTGATGCAGGCCCTGTGATCCGGGATGACCTTGACCATCGGGATTGACCTGTAATAAAGAAGAGACACACGAGGGAGGTAAGCGGCACTGGCTAGAGTCAGTATGAATTCATACCACCGATGCTGCCGTCAGCGAGACGGAACGTTCCCAATCTTTGCAAATTATTTCGAAAGCGCGCTTTAGTTCCTCCATCTCGTCGTCAAGATAGTCATCGATGTTCGGTTCGAACATTCTGTAACTGTGATTGATAATGAGGAAGGATTCTGCGGTGTAAAATGAACATTGGCTGGATACGCACATCACATCCTCCGCATGTTCCACCTTGACCGCTCCTTCATCCCCTCTTCCTTCGTTGTCCGAGCCACCCGATACTGTAAGGATGCCGTTGACGATTCTGAATGCCTCTCTAAAGCATGCGGCAGTTGCTGACAGGAAGAGGGGTATACTGATCGTACGCGCACGTGCAAGTAGGGAGGAAACGTATTCTGATATCTTTCATATCAAATGCAGTGTGAATAGCACCAGATGCGAAGTAAAAGCACGAGACAGGATCGATTGATATGCAGGCGGGCATTAATGGAAGATTATGTGTTATATGGAAAATTATGATGAGTTGAGAGGACCAACATCAGCACAGCCCGATCATAGAGAATGAGATACAGAATAAGACTGCCAACTTACCACATCATTGGCAATTCTTTCAGCAAACGCGAGCAGTACACCTGAGTCTCGGGGGAACACTCTAAAAGCCCTAGCTCCATCATCCTCGATGGCAGCAAGAACGCGGGACATGAACCCGTCCATGGCAGTGAAATCAAGACGGGTATCAGTACTATAATCCAATTAACAACGCGACTGACGAAGGAAGTGGTAGACGCACGTAAGATTGGCAGATGAATCCCACTTTCCCTGCTCGTAGAATATCTCTCTCTTCTCTGCCCAAAGTCTACCCATTTCCCAATCACCTCCGGCCGTACCGGGCTTACTAGATCGCCGCCCGATCCCATTCATGCATATCGACACCTCCCAGCTCGCAGATGCCACCTCTTTCATCCGCGTCTCGTCACCTCCCGTATCTGCAGCATCGAACGCTGTCAACATGCTAGCATCGAATTTATCCAAGGCGGTCTTTAAAGATGCAAGACGGAGATCCCATGCGGACACAGGTTTGATGGCAGGAGACAAAAAGCGCGCAAGGAGGTGCAACATCCGAGCTTGAGTGAGAAGAGATGCAGAAGTGGAATCAGACGGCAAGCACGAAGCGATTGATGCGAGGATGGAATGAGTAGGTGCATTTGGGGCGGGCAAGAGTGGAAGTAGTAGCGTATGTGCCCGTACGTACTTTGCGAGGAACGTCGGGGTCGGCTTCCCTGGCGTATATGCGTCCCCGCTGCGCAATGGCGCCGAACCCGACAAATCCATGAGGGTGGATGGAGGTGCAGAGGCGAAGTCGCCAAAGTCGTCATCATCGAGGGAAGAGACGGCGAGGGTGGCTGGACCGAGAACGTTGCGGTTCTGCCTTTCGTTCTCCGCCTTGGCTTTGGATTCGAGTTCGTCAAGGATGGCGCCGAGACCGAGCCTCTGGACGGCGAGATCCTCCCAACGCCGTTCCCAAAGCATCTCATCCCTTGCGACCTTGTTCGTCGCTCTGGTCGCTCTGGCGTACCTCGCGATGTCTGGAACTGGGAGGTGCACCAACACCAGTGAATGTAGGTCGGCTGGCAGCTTCCCGATGAGGGGCGGAGGCGGTTTGGTCGCTGGAAGAACCTGTGTGGGCACTGGGGTGCGTGCATTGAAGGCAACCGAATATCTCGCGGTGGACGATGACTTTACATTGCTCGTCGCTGTCTGAAACGACGACAAGCGTTGTTGCTGAGCGTGTAGTTTTGTTGGTTCGAGCGTTGCGAACTTGTCCATTGCATCTTGCTCGTGCTTGAACGACTTCGCTTGTGATCGACTGGTAACCCTTAGTCAGCTTAGGTAAGGAGATAGCCACTCGACGCCGCCGACTTTTTCTGTCCCAGATCTCTCTCCTCACAGACCCTCTTCTCCCCCTCGAATTCAGGGAGCTAAATGCTGAAAACCACGCTGCGTCAATCGCCAGGATCCAGGAGCTCCTTCCCGACATCCACCCCGGCGCGCTGGACCTGTACGGCCGGAACACGAGCATCGTGACGGTGACGAACATAAAATTCTCATGGACTTGCAGATAGGCTCGGGCTTGCAAGCATGGATCGAAACCTCGCTTCCGACAGAGGAGCAGAAAGTCATGTTCGATGAAGCGGTGAGGATCATCGAGTCATTTGGCGTACAACATAGCGCGTCGACCCTCTGCATTGCATTTAAACAGAAGCGATCCCAAGCGAGCTCGAATTTGAGACTAATCACCCGGAGGCTGCCCATCGTGCATCTACCTTTCAGCACAGAGTCCAGTGATTGAGACAGCATTTATAAATTAATGATACAATCAATTCTTTCTTAGTCCTACGCAACCTTTGCGACGATGCCGTCCAGGTGGTTAGGAATTGTGTACAAGGTGAGTCCACGAGCGAATACCATGCATAGACAAAAGGCACAGTAAGATCATGGGATACACCTATCAGCTCTTCATAGGACAAAATAATTTCCTAAGTGTTTCCTGAAGGTCGCAGCAAATATATCCTAGACAGGTGTAACGGCAAGCTTCTCCTCGGCTGCCTGGAACGAGATTGGCGATCGAAATCGCCTCGTCTGATAATAAAGAAGGATAATTGAACAAAGAAAGACCTGCAAACCGCAGGGTACATCCGTGGCCCAGCTGCTAGCAGCATCTGGTTTATGTCGTATTTTAGAACAAATGACTCAGGATGAAATCTGATTTCAAAGGCCCTGATTTTAATACATTGCGCATGGACCACTAGTAGTAGTACTTCTTGCCCGCTGCCCTCGCATCGTCCCCGCCCACGCCTGCATGACGACGACGACGACACACCCACCGACACACCCACCTGCCCGCCTTCGCCCTCCCCACTTCGCCCTGTCATCACCTCACCGCATCGAGGATGCTGTTCAGCAACCGGCGCATGCTTTCGTTCCGTCGACAGCACACGAGACCCGTGTAGACGCGCAGGAGGGGTGGATGTCGACGTACCTGCATGTGCACGTGAGTGCGTAGCGGACAAATCGGGGCGAGGACGACGGAATGTGAGGGAGAGGGTGAGAGTGAGCGAGGGGTGCCAAGAGTAAGTGGAATCGAAGGCGGGCAGGGATACGAGTATATGGTCACAAGCATCTTGAGCGAGGGAAGAATGGTGATTGAAGACGGGCGGGCGTGCATGCACATATCATGAGCGATTCGGAGGACGACGGTGCTCTGATCAGGGAAACCGCGATCACGTTCGCTGTAGTCATACGGCAGGATGACCGTAAAGGAAGAAACTGGGTCTCGAACTGTTGTCATTTGTCTTTGAGAAGCGATATATAAGGTTTCTCCAGCACACAATCAAAAGTCCGGCGACGAATCGAACATGGTCAAGCACTTACTGCGATCAACACAGGTTCCTTGTCCGTAATGGAAAATCTGATTTAGCTGGCTAGCCCAGGTTTGGTACACCTACATGGCAACGAGTAAGGATACTCGAAATGCTTGCGCGGACAGCCTGTGGGAACACCGTATTTGTGGTCACCGATGGATTGATGCGTCGCTGAGAAGCAGAAGAAAACTTGCATGCAGCTGATCCCGTATGGGCTGTGACCGTGCCCTATCAGAAAACGGTCTATGGACGGACGGACGGGAGTAAACGTGGCCAAAGGAAAAGAGAGTTCCTGAAGTGGACTCCGGATCAAGGAAATTGCGTTCGCGTTCGCTGTAGCCATACGACAGGAATAGTAACCGTTGGGAAATTGGGCGTATGCGCATGCATGGCTCTCGAGTGACTCGTTATTATTATAACACCGTACCTTTCATATAACTTTCCCTGCGCGAACTCAACTAGAATGGCGGGCCGCGCGGCACCGTGCAAACGTGTGATTTGATGTGTCCGCACGGTGCGAAATCCCCTCAGCCACAATTTTGTGACCTTGTAAACATGTAAACAGGGGTTGAGAGTCTGCCGAGTCTGAGGATTGGCTGTGGCCAACTACAGTCAGCTTCCAGCTAATCGTAGCTGACCATCCCATTGATATCCCGGATCGCCTAGAGGACAGCCTGAGGTATTGTTTGTCAGCTTCCTAGAATTTTTTGGACAAACTAACCTAGCTTTATGTAGTACGTTAAGTGGAAACTGAGGCAACCTAACAGTTCGAGGAGAATGCTTCTTGTGGACTCCCTGCGGTGGGCCATCATGCCAATGGAAGCGGTGATACTTATGGTCTGTTGTTAGGTTACCTCGGTCATTGGTCAAGTTACAGGGCATTGGACCGTATGGAGAACGTTATAAAGCTGGTGGGCCACGACTGGGAGAACGTTCCAACTTCTTCCAAGTAGAAGCTTGACAGGTGCCGCCGATCGGGTCACGGGTGATGCGGCCTCAGGCCGCGGCTAGTAGACACCGGCTGACGATCGACCAAAAGTGAGGCAGTGGTTGACCATGAGTTTTTCCAGCCAGCGGGCGGTGATAGCTACTACTAAAGGCAAGTCCTTCAACTTGGGGAAGACAAATGATCATTCCTTACGCGATCAAATTACATAAGCTAGCTATACTTTTTAAGTCTATGAATTACGTAATCATACTACAAAGGTGGCAAGCGAGCAGGCTTGATTTGACCCAAGTTGCTGGCAAATGATGGCAAGCCTTCCTCCAGGGACCGCCCCCGTCAAAGCCGAGTAAGCACAATAACGTCTTCCCACCGATTGATTATCTACAACGATCAGCAGATTCTTGCTCGGTAATGTGCCCCGTCCAGCAGTCGACGACGACGCTGCAGAAGGATCCGCATCCCATGCCGATCACCCCGTCGATCCCACCCAAGACGTCGGCGACTCGAATCCAGGTGGCCGCAAGAAATTAACTAAGCAGCAGAAAAAAACATACAGAGGCGCTAACAAGGGTAGACGTTTCGGAAAGGTGCGGGACGAACTGGAGCTCTGCTGGCGTATCGCAAACGGGGCCATATGTGAGCATGGATCCGAGTAGGTTTTTCCTCATCTCTGGTCAATAGACATCGCGTAATCCTGCTCCATTTCCAGATGCCGGTTCACACACGACATCGCTGCGTATCTCCTTGCCAAGCCCAGGGACATCAATATCCCATTAGCAAGTAGCATCACCGACACCGCGCCTTTCGTCGTCGCGAATACATCTGACGAAATCACGGCGGCTTCCTCTCTCGATTCTAGCACTACGTGTCCGAGTTTCGAAGAAGCGGGCGAATGTCGTCTCGGACTAAAATGTCGGTTCCTCGGTGCCCATGCAACGGTAGATTGCAATGGCGTCGCCACTCTGATCACGGACGGAGAAAGAAAGTCCAGGACTGCTCTTTCCAATGCGGAAATGAACCAAGTGAACGCAGAAACTCTGAAGTTGCTTCGCCAAAACAAGGCAAGTCTCTGTTCGTTTGCAGTTCCGTAATCTTATTCATCTGTGAAACAGTACCCGAGACCTGTTACAGATGCATACCTCAAAGAGGTAGAAGTTGCAAGTCAGCAAGACCCTCAAGGAAAGGACAAGCCGATTAATTCAGAGGAACATACACAAAATGCTATCCCTCAATGTACTGACCAGGTTGCAACGAGGCGAACTATTGCTACGTCAGATCAGAATGACACCCCCGAAGTACCTTTCCGCCCCTGCGAAAAGAGGAGGTTGCATTGGACAGGAAAAACATGTGAGGTTTTACGGTTATGATTTCCGGCTTGTTCGGTTCTCAACTTCGTCGAGATCTCGCACCTCTTACAACCGTTGGGAACCTGGTAAGTCGAGCCATCTGTCTCAAACTACCCTGCGAAAACGTTTCTAGCCATTCCGCCGATTATGTGTTACTCTCGGTGCCGATATAACATGTGGGGAAAGTAAGGACGTAACAATATATTTGTTACCCTGCCTTCTCACTGGTTCCACGTGCGCCAGTGGGTCTTGCTACATCTTTCCTTTCCTCTTCTCGCGAAGAATGGTCTTTGGTCCGTCGACATCCCTCCGAAACCATCTTTGGCGTACAACTTGCTGGCAACAAACCATCAACAATGGTACCGACCGCGGAAGTTCTTGGCAGAGAGTTCGCGGGCGGCATCGATTTTGTAGACATCAATTGCGGCTGTCCCATTGATCTCGTGTTCAAAACAGGAAGCGGGTCAGCCCGTACGTTTCATACCTCCATTTATCTGGCTCGACTGATCATGCATATGCCTGCAGTTCTTGACACACCCGGGAAACTGGGACGAATTGTTGTCGGAATGAACAAATCTCTGGGAGAGATACCAGTGACAGTTAAGCTCCGTACGGGCGTCAAAGAAGGACGCAACACTGCCCATAAGCTCATGCCTCGGCTGGTTTCTGAGTGGGGTGTTGGTTGTATCACAGTAAGTGTGGTTTATTTCCCCCGTCCTTTTCACACTGACGATGTGCAGCTGCATGGACGCACTCGACAACAACGCTATACGAAGTTGGCAGATTGGGACTATATTAAGGAGTGCGTAGATGCTGTTCGGGTTTGCGAAGCAGACCAAGGACGTGAGCCTTCTTTTATTTATTTATTTGTCTTTAATCACCATCAAATCGTCCCCCCAGTGTCTCCCATCCCCATTTTTGGTGGCGGAGACTGTTTCTCCTCTCAAGACTACTGGGAGAAAGTTGATACCACAGGCGTAGACGGCATCATGATTGGACGCGGAGCACTCATCAAGCCGTGGATATTCACCGAAATTAAAGAACGACGAGAATGGGACATCAGCTCGAGGGAACGTCTCGAGCTGGTCCGCAACGTGCGTTATGCTTTTGTTTTTTCTCTCCGTGCTATACCGTCGTCCTTCTGATTTTCCGGTAGTACGCAGAATATGGGTTGACCCATTTCGGGACAGACACGGTAGGCGTGAACAAGACGCGTCGATACCTTTGCGAAGCGCTGTCCTTCCAATACCGTTATATTCCTATCGGCCTGCTTGAGCAACTTCCGGCACGTATCAACGAGCGCTCGCCGGCTTTTCGAGGTCGGGATGAACTCGGTACGTCTTTAGGAACAGTCAAAGGATTCAGAGACAGATGACGGTTGACTCGCAGAAACGCTCCTCGCGAGTCCGAATAGTCAGGACTGGGTCAAGATCTCGGAAATGTTCCTAGGCCCTGCTCCGGAGACATGGTCGTTTACACCAAAACATAAAAGTAATGCCTATGGAGAGGAGAGCCAGGGATGATTCATGTAGTTCAGGCCCGGGCGGGCAGGCGATTTCTCCTTCAGATTATTCCTTCTGCGACTTAAGTGCTGACGACGACAATGTATGATAATTGTAAATTCGGCCGTTGACCCGATATTTCTGGAAAAGTGAACCTTGTGCTGCCTGGAGCTTTGTAAGTGGTCACGCGAGCCGTTTTAGTATAACTAACTTTGGACCGCACAGAGCCGGGTGGCTTCAAATGCTAGCCCCGGGTTCTACATATTTCTGTCCAACTTGATAGTGTAGGACCAATATTTTCACTATTTGTTGGAACGGTATCACCAGTGAGTACTAGTGAGTCGTGGCGAAGATCCCTGAGTGTCTCTGTGAAACTTGAAGTTGCCAAGATGTGTGTCACGGTGTTCGCTGACTATTTATCATGGTTAACTTTAGCTCGACACATCTTTGACGTCCTTATCGCTGCCTGTGTGAGTCCGAAATGCATCTTTGTTCTCTTATCTTCCTGGCCACTGTACCCGCTGACTTCCTGCCATGCTTTCAGTTACCGATAGCTTGGGAAAACTATTACAGACCTCGCGGCTTGCATTCCCTTGTCAAAACTCAGCCTCCAGTACATGAAGGCAGCTCGCCTTGCAATGCCAGCTCCCACGCCCCTGGTAGCCGCCCCCTTAGCCTAACAAAATGGTCTCGCTCAAGCATCTGGTCACCTGGGTATTTTCTAGCCTCCTTTTGGCTCATTCATCCGTTGTATCGGCAGCAGTAGCGACACCTCTACCTGACCTGTACGAGGCATCAGTAACGGAACTTCAAGCCGGATTGACGTCCGGGCAGTTCAACAGTGTCAATCTCATAAATGTACGTCCGTCTACGCGTTGCACTTCCTGACATGCGGAGTAATTGCTTTGTTTTTTTTTGGGTACGCTGAAACCGGATTAACGGACTGATCCGAACCCGAACAGGCTTATTTCGCTCGAATCGATGAAGTGAATCTTCAGGGACCCGCTCTACGTGCTATAATCGAGACAAATCCGTCCGCACTTGAAGAGGCTGCTGCACTTGATTTTGAGCGCCTCCTCTATGGCCCGCGGAGTGCGCTCCACGGCATCCCTGTTCTTGTGAAAGACAACATTGGAACTGTTGCTTTTGAAGGTACGACAATATGTGTCATATGTTAACTAATTACTTCATTCATTCTGGTTCGTAGGCATGAATACTACTGCCGGGAGTTATACTCTCTTGAATTCAATAATTCCAGAGGATGCTGGTGTCGTCAAAAGATTGCGTGCAGCCGGTGCCATCATCCTCGGTAGGTCGTCTTTGCGACCACACTCGATGTAAACTGAGTTTGGATTGACAGGAAAAGCAAATCTATCCGAATGGGCGCATTTCAGAGGAAACCTCGCTTCCGGATGGTCAGGACGTGGTGGACAGTGCACGAATGCCTATTATCCGAATGCTGACCCATGTGGGTCCTCTTCCGGATCCGCCGTTGCCTCTTCAATCGGTTTAACGGCCGTGGCGCTTGGGTACGTGTTCCCATCTTGCCCGAATTGTAAAAAATCTCATGCAATTGAAGGACGGAAACCGACGGGAGTATTATATGTCCTGCCAACCAAAACAACCTTGTTGGAATTAAACCAACTGTTGGGCTCACCTCCCGTGCAGGAGGTTAGTCACTAGTTTTTTAACCGTCACTCTCTTTTGACTCTTCTCTCAGTCATACCCATCTCTGAGCATCAAGACACTGTTGGTCCTATCGTTCGTTCCATGTCAGATGCCGCCATCGTCCTTTCCATTATCGCCGGCCCCGACCCAAATGACAACTTCACACTTGCACAACCTACCCCTGTTCCTGATTACACTATGGCACTGAGCAACTCGTCCCTGGTCGGAAAGCGCATTGGAGTGCCTCGTGCCGTATTCTTGAACGATTCGATGACTGGGAACGACCCATACGTCAACGTGGTGTTTGAGCAGGCTCTCGAGACACTCAAAGGACTTGGTGCGACGATCGTGGACCCTGCAGATCTGCCCTCTGCATACGAGATCTACAACTCCAACAACGAGACAGTGGTTTTGGACACGGACTTCAAGGTTTGTCGCGGCGAGCGGTTACTATCTCGACTGATATGAAGTACTGTTTATCGTAGATCCAACTCAACGCATGGTTCGATAGCCTCGTCGAAAACCCTACAGGTGTCACTTCTTTGGCTGGTGTCATTGCGTTCGACGACGCCAATCCGACTTTGGAGGAGCCCACTGGTTACACGGGCCAAGCGATGTAAGTGCCTATGCAGCATTTACAAAACCACCCGATCTTACTAAACCTTGACGAATGCCGATCTACATCGACAGCCTGATCGAATCCGAGGCCACCACAGGGTTTAACGCATCCTACTACGCATCGCTCGCGTTCGACAAGGAACTGGGCGCGACGCGCGGCATCGACGCAGCCTTGGCAGCCTATTCGCTGGATGCACTCGTCCTGCCCTCCCCAGGATATACCACGGTACCAGCAGGTGAGTCCCAATAATCAAATCTACGTATGCATCTGCTCAAAACTTTTTTCTCCCCAGCCATCGCAGGCTATCCCATCGTCACTGGCATGTTCCCCATTCCTCACCGTCCTCGTATCATTCCTTGACCAGTTCGCCTTTGCAGTTCCCCTCGGATTCTACCCCGAAAACGTCACGATCGCAAGCGCAGGTCCCAACACTGTATACCCTGCGCCCGGCGTTCCTATCGGTCTCTCCTTCCTTGGCACTGCGTGGAGCGAATACCAGCTCATTGGGTTCGGATATGCTTACGAGCAAAGCACGCAGACACGTCTTCAGCGCCTGGCATACCCAGCTGCCATCCCGACGACGCAGCTCGCGGACGTAATTGGTTCTGGTTGAACCGTCGTGACCATTTAGACTATCTATAAGCACTCTCCGATGTTGGTCGCCTTTTGGCAATTGAAATTGTGATTGCCTGATCAGGCAAAGTGACAAACTAGCTATTGAAGTTGTCTGTGCTGTTCCGGCCATTTGTTACGTCCGATATGATTAGTTGAAGCTGATGTAGTACTGTTGACCCTGGCACTCGCCACCAGGATCGCTCTGATCGCCGCTTGTTCCAAGCTCGTGGTCCTCCCAGGGAGAGGCTTCGGCGACAATCTTACCACCGGACATTTGGTGTACATGATCATTGGCGACCCATGCGCCGCTGGTTCATTTCCGACCCACTGGAAGGGTTATGATCGGAAATCAACAACAACTCGTGACTCTAACGAGTCTATAGAAGTGCTATGCGCTAATTGTTCCTCACCTGATTCGGCGAATACTTTAAATGCAGAGATCTGAGAAGAGTAGTCTTATTTAACCACAACAGCCTTCTTAGTTCGAATCTTTAGAAGGGTCCAATGACCGTCCCGAGAATTCAACTCGTCCAAAAATATCACGTGGCCGGAATCGTACACACTGGAACAGAACTAAGTGATAGCTGTGATGGAGCGGTTCAATCTCAGAATAGAACGGCGGAAAACGGGCCAGACTCACTATACTTGGGACCCCCTCCACCTTCGGGCACGGTCCACGTGATATCTTGGGTAGGAACCTTGATATCACATAGCTTGCAATGGATGCAGTTCTATGGCGACATGGTCAATCACTTTGGGCATGAGAAGGTTCAAGTACTCACCTGGGAGTTGATCACCAATTTCGTACCATCCCATCCTTCTTCCTTGGAAACTGCTTCATCCTCGATGTATTCGTAGACACCAGCTGGACATGCGCGCTGAAGCAGACCGGCAAACTCGCCGACGTTTCGGCGGACGTGTTCTCTTCTCACAGACATGTCTTCCACACTGTCTTTGCAAACACGTAGATGGACAGGCTGGTCCTCGGCGTGGTTGGTTCCCGTGAGTGTGAGAGAAGTCAACAAATCAGTCGATAACGGCGGTTGAGGTTGAGGATAATCAATGGGCTTGAAGTGACTAGCTGTGAGTGTGTGTGCAGCGTCGGAACTTTGACTTTTGTTGCGGAACGTCCAAGGTGTCCGGCCCCTGAGGAAGAGCGAGTCTACGCCCGAGTAGGCGATGCCGCCCCATATGCCCAACGATGTATTGAAACTCGCGCGCAAGTTGCGCACTTCATTCAGGTCGGACCACACCCAACTATTTCGGACTGCGGCATCGTACGGGCTCATGTCGCTCGGAGCGTCGGTATCCGCTTCCGACGAGTTTGACTGTGTAAGTACGTCCGCCGCCGCTTCCGCTGCGAGCATACCGGACTTCATTGCGTTGTGAGTGCCCTTGATTTTGGCAATGTTGACGAACCCGGCGGAGCATCCGATCAAGGCACCACCTGGGAAGTGAAGTTTGGGCACCGATTGCAAACCGCCTTCGTTCAAGGAGCGAGCGCCATAGGCAATGCGAGTAGACGATCCAGACAGGAGTTGAGCGAAATAAGGATGGTGTTTCATGCGCTACAAGCAGGGTGAGAGTCGAGCCCAGAATGCAGAAGGGGGCGAAGTTTCACCTGGAGTTCCTTGTACGGGCTAAGATAGGGATTCGCGTAGTCAAGGCCAATGACCAAACCAAGGCTGACGAGACCGTCTGCCATGTGATAGACCCAACCGCCGCCGTAAGTCATATAGTCGAGGGGCCATCCCATGGTATGGACAACATCGCCGGGTCGATACTGGCTCGGGTCGACACGCCATACTTCCTTGAGACCGATGCCATACGTCTGTGGATCGGCATCCTTGCGGAGGTCGAATTTGCGGATGAGCTCTTTGGAGAGGGATCCATGTGCACCTTCTGCAATGAGGGTAACCTTTGCGCGGAACTCCATTCCGGGTTCAAATGTCTCCTTCATACGGCCCTGTCTGTCGAGACCGACTTCATTGGTTTGCACGCCGGCGACGCTATTGCCGTCGGGGCCATACACAAGACCTGCGCCTGCGAAGCCGGGATAGACCTCGACGCCGAGCTCTTCGGCGATAGTCCCAAGCCATGCGGTAAAGCGGGAGAGGGAGGTGATGTAGTTGCCCTCGTTGGACATCTGGGGAGGGTGCGGGATAGGGAAGGAGTATTTCTTGGTGAGGAATCGCATGGTAGAGGAGGTCGCGGGTTGTGTCAGGGGATGGTCATCCCTGGTGGACCAGTCCGGAAGAAGCTCGTCAAGTGCGCGAGGCTCTATGACGGCGCCGGAGAGGATATGAGATCCTGTATGGAGTGAGTGGTTGGCAGACTGGTGCGGGTAACACGATTCGACGGACCGACTTCGGCACCTTTCTCAAGGACGACGACGCGGAAGGGCGTTCCCTTTTGGTGCTCGAGCTGTTTGAGACGGATGGCGGCGCTGAGACCGGCTGGACCGGCGCCGACGATGCATACGTCGACGTCGTCAGAGACGCGCTCTAAATTTCTCTGACGGACATGAAAGGCGCGTCGACAGTGCGGAATTCGACGTAACATTTCAAGAAGGCAAAGGTCACATGACGCGCAGTGAATTGAACAGGCTTGTATAGACGCGATCATGACCGGCGGATTCTCTGCGTTGCCCGTCGACGACGCCGGTGCTCGGTGGACTGGCGTCGCCCGCGTGCTTGGACCGGGCTGGTCGCAGTTACCGTCTCTGACCGTCGGGCTGTTGGGAGTGTCGACACTCTGGTCGTTGGAGATGTCATATGGTGCGTTCACCGTCTGCTGGAGGCGAGTCAGGCTCACGTGTGGCATGTCCTCCAGCCTCGCCGTATCTCATTTCCCTCGGCCTCTCAAAGTCCCTCTTGGCCATGGTTTTCCTCGCTGGCCCCTTGTCCGGCCTCCTCGTACAACCTATTATAGGCTCGTCGCCATTCCAACCGTCCTATCTCCCCGTTTTAATTTTTACCAGGCATCCTCGCCGACAACTCAAAATCTCGTTTCGGTAGACGCAGGCCCTTGATTCTTATCGCCACTGTACTGTCTGCCTTTGCCACCATTCTCCTCGGGTTCACGCGAACATTTGCATCCCTATTCACCACCCTCGGCTCTCACTCGGTAAGCCTCCCTCTCCACACCTAACACATTCTCGATTCATCTTCCGCAGAATGACGTTTTTACCGTCTCACTCGCCGTCTTTTCTATTTATTGTGTAGACTTCTGCATTAATGCCGGTGAGCTTCCATCTACTGCCAAACCACGAACCGCTGTCTTACGGCTTCGTCCAGTTCTGGCCCTCGATCGTGCCCTGCTCGTGGATACACTGCCAACTGCCAAGCAACCGGCCGGAAACGCATGGGCCGCGCGAATGGGGGCCATCGGAAGTGTCGTCTCGTTCTGGATGTAAGCCTGTGATGCTTTCCAATGTCATATCTTCATTGACCCTCATGCCAGAGGAAATCTTGACCTCCCTCTTATATTCCCATTCTTTGGGAACACTCAAATAAAGGTCTTTACCGTATTCACAGCTCTCTTCTTGTTGTCGACACAGGCATGGACCTGTTTTCATGTCAAAGAACGTGTCTTGCTCGCGTCATCGTACGATATCAATAATTATACTTTAGCCTCGTACACGTCACTCATGTTCTCCGCAGAACCCGTCCTAAAAGTCTCTTGCAGGAGTTGAGCCAGCTGTGGCATACTCTCGTGACCTTGCCTCGCATCATCCGACGAATCGTGCGTTCTAGCCTCTTTGTATTTTTCATATTTTCAGTGACATTTAATTCTAGTGTTGGGTCCAATTTTTGTGAGCTCTGTTCTTCGCAGCTCGTTTCTGATCCTGAAAATGTCTAGTGCTTGGCTCGGATGGTTTCCTGTGTTATTCTATACCACAGTATACGTTGGTGACCTTCACAAGCGTTCCTCTCCTGCTCCAGAAAACCTAAGTGCTGCCATGGCCCTTGATGCCGAATCAACCCGACTTGGTACACGAGCCTTGTTTTTCAGCGCGTTAGTGTCGCTAGCAGGCAACCTCATCATACCCTTCTTCGTCGTCCAGCATGTGGGGCATGCTTCCAGTCCTCTTCAACCAAAACGGAAGACCTTGTTAGAACGTGTTCGGGTCCATTTGGCAAGTTTATGGGCATTCTCCCACTTCCTTTTTGCGATATGTATGGCCGCCACATTGTAAGTACATCACTTGCTCCTTACATCAGCGGTGATCTCAACAACTGATCTATCGGTTTTTGCCCTTTTCATCTTTGAAAATCCAGCGCCATCTCAACCGTATCGGGCGCAACTTGCATCATGGCTGTCACCGGGTTCTGTTGGGCAATTGCACAATGGGCGCCTTTTGCCTTGGTGAGTGGTGATCAGAGGGAATACATTGCTCCCCCATTTGGTTCTTACCCCATACCCCAATGTGATCCTTAGCTCGGCGAGGCGATACTATCCCACCAAACCTCAGACGACACAGGTTCAATCCATCTCGCCGACACGCGCTCAACACGTGTAGGTCATCCACGCGATGACGTCGAGTACATTGCGGACGAAGAGGAGATTCAGAAGCTTTTTCAAGCTGACAGCGACGACGAAGAGCTCGACGTTCTCAACGGACATTCCCACTGTGTTGACATTCTAGGGCCACCCGCCTCCAGACTTTCGTCTCTTGACCAAGACGAGCAACTTGACCCTCCTCCGAGGATCAGCGGGCTAGGAAACCCGCGGGCACGCATCAGCAGGATCGATATATCTATCCCATCCTCTCCGCCTTCTGTGGATTACTTGGAGGAAGATGCCGTGACAGGATCAACAAGAAAACCAGCCAATGGCTTGAGTGGCCAAGCTGGCGCCATCATCGTGCGTGACGAATTCCCGATCGTGTTCCTGGGAACTGACTTACGTTTACCTTTTCTTTCTTTCCCCGCGCGGTGTGTCCCTTCAGGGTATTCACAACCTGTTCATCGTCATTCCTCAGTTCCTTGTGACCGGTCTCTCATCGATTATATTTGCTATCTTTGATCCAGACAAGTCTGTCTCACATGGCCACCACCCTAGTATTACACGACCCAGTAACGGGACACTCACCCCTGCTTCGGAGGATGCCGCGAGACAGCTGTTCTCCCGTTCAGACGACTTGTCGGCTACGCCCGATTCGGTTGCCATCATTTTTCGGTGCGTTTTATTGGGCTTGTAGCTTTCGTCAAATCCTGACACCGTTTGTTCCCGTCGCGCTCAGATTAGGAGGCATCGCGGCTGTGGTGGCGGGCATCCTTACCTATCGTCTCGCGCAAGATCTCAAACGTCGTTGACGCAAAGAAATAGACAGTCATTAGTACACAACCTTTGCGGACATCCGATCTGCGCGCTACGTTATTACTCTTACACAACTAACACCTGCCTGGTCACATTCTAGTTCTCTTCCCAAGCCTTGTTCATAAGCACTAGAAGACCGTTCCGTCGCTGATGATGTCGATGGGAGGTCCTCCGGTGGCCGGTCGGAGCTTCTTTGCAATCTCTCTACCACCTTTCCAAGTCGCGCTCTCCAACACTTGTGCCAACGTCAGTGTTTCCCCAGAGAGGTTATATTTCCGCCGCAGACCCTCCGCGATCCGATCTCTGAGAATAAAAACATTATACGTCAGTTTCATCAGCCGTTTATACCCATTGGGTGGATCTGAGTACGGACAATTCGATAACTGTCATGGCTCGCCACTCCACCACGGCAGGATGCGATGGCGGTAGGCGAGGGATACCGCTTTCATCCGGGACATGCTCAGACGACAGCACACCAGGGCGAAGGGCCAGAACGCCAAAATCAACCAACAATCCGCCTGCAATCAACCGTTTATTTTCATGTCAGTGAAGAAGCAGATGGGCGACCCTTGGAAGGTTCCCAGGGATCGTAAATGAATTTCTGACCATTGCGGTACTCTGGCAAGCCGGTCAAGTCTTCCAGTCCGTCAAACTTCCATCCCAACAGTTTCTGAATTGGTTCGATGAGACTGTATGTGATCCAGCCGGTCAACTTGTGGAACGGGACAAATGAGTCGGATTCGGGTGCGCCTGGTTGGTTGAGTGCTGAGCAGGGCCAGACGTCCCCGAGAGGAATACCGCCCAACGTGAGCCGCGATGGCCAGATAGTGGAAAGGCCTTCGATGAGAACGGTCCACAGCGCGGCGATGTGCACACGTCGTACGGAACCCTCCAATATTGAATGTGCCTCGAGGAAGTCTGTACATACGGTGGAAACGCGTTATTCCATTTTTCATTCCACAATTGGCAGGGGCGGGGCGCGCACGAGGCGACAAAAAAGGGGGGGCAAGGCGTGAACGGCCCGTCACTGATGCGTGTGACTCGGGTGACGTACCCAACATGTTACCCGGTCTGGCATCTTGTCCGAAAAAGTTGGGGTTCGATGTGAGCGCAGTGCTGAGACGGACGAGGAGAGAGGTACGGCCGTCTAGCCCGACCATTGAGTTTGTGGCGCTCACTTGCAATGCTTCCGCGACTTTATCGACAGTGATGCCAGCGAGTCCTTGTGCTATTGAGCGAGTGATCGGATGACACAATACGCATCAGCAATCGGAGCAGGGATGGGGGTGGAGGGACGTACCGTCCACTCGATATGGTTGTGAGATAGACCCCGAGAATAGTCC
>JBBPNI010000337.1:0-25632 GCA_038091135.1 Leccinum fibrillosum | reverse complement strand
CCAACTTACCCCCCCCCCCCCCCAAAAAAAAAAAACAAACCCCCTAACCGCCCACAGGCGAGACCTTCTGGTCACAGTTACGAGGAGTAATCGGCTCACGAAAAGACCCAGTGACTTGAACACGCTGATGCCCATCATGTTGAAAAATTGGCATCGCAGCCTGGCCCGGGACCGCTCAGGTCACCTTGCAGTACTCTGTCTGTGCAGTACGCGCCTCCTTACTAGGCGCAACGTCGCTCGAGTGGTTTCATTTACAACGACCCGCAATATCAACAATGTACGTCTTCCTCTTTCGTCCAAAGCACCAATGGCAAATGCAGATCAAACGTAATTCAAGTCGATATCTGAAACACAAGATGTCGAGGCCTTGGACACGTTACTCAAGACAGTTCGTGAGTCCCTTTGCTATTGTAATTCATCCATCATAGAATTGACCCCTTTTCCAGGCGCAAGGTCCAATCCAGCTTACCACAAGTATGGGACATATCTTCTTTACTAGCACACCAATTCCCAGCTAAGACCTATCCCTAGTGTGTTACAACTGAGAAGAAGCCCATCGTGGTCGGAGACACTCTTGAACTCATCTACTTCTCCCGAACCTATCGACTATACGACTTCAATACCTTCTCAAGAGTCACTACCTCCACGTAACATGCATGACACCTACACGCAAATTCTTCTACCTTTCAAATCGTCCCCAAATTTGTTCGAGAAATACACCAGTGCCTACGGTAGCCTTCGTACTGGCATGCTCATGGAACACCTGGACTCCTTAGCCGGTTCGATATCATACAAGCATATGCTTGGACCTGACGTGGAGACTCTTGGGCGGATCTCAGAGAGAGGGTTTTACATCGTGACGGCTTCGGTAGATCGGTATGCACCTCCCATCTACACAGTGCAGCCCGATCACAACAATGCATACTACAGATTAGACATGCTGGCGCCGCTCTACCCTGTCCGAGATCTGCGCTTGAGCGGGCAGATCATCTATGTTGGAAAAAGCTCGATGGAAGTCGTCGTGAAGATGGAAGCGCTTGACCTAGTTGGAGAAGAAGAAGAAACATTGATACTTGGTACGTCACGCCTGTGGTGAATCGTCCTCTATGGAACTCATTCTTCCCTATTGGTTAGGACGCTTTTCAATGGTTTGCAGAGACGCTCGCTCGCACAAAGCATACCCAGTCAATCCTCTGATAGTGAGAACTCCAGAGGAACAAGCACTTTACTCTATGGGAAAAGGTCGGTAGTGGTATCTTGCCGTTGAATGCCTTGCACGCACTCACCAAGCTCACATAAGGTGCTCAGAGCCAAAGAAAAGCACTGGCGCTTCAATCGCTTTCGCGCGTTCCTCCGAGCTCCGAAGAAGCTGCAGAACTCCACCAGATCTTCTTGAAGTATGGGCAAGACAACTCCTCCGGCCCGCAACATGACAAAGTATGGATGGGGGATACGAAACTTGAGAAAACCATGCTCATGTTCCCCCAAGAGCGCAAGTGAGGTATAATTGTATCGTGCTGCGATATTTAGCTAAGTAATCCAAGTGTCCACCAGAAGATTTTCGGAGGTAAATATTCTCTTCCTTCTTTGACCACATTACTGACCGTGTCAAAACAAGGATACCTCATGCGCCTTGCTTACGAGGTAATTCAACCTTGACACCTCCGCATAGGTCCTCACGTCCATCGACACAGCTTGGTTTTGCAAACTCGTGCCTATTCACAAAGTCGCACGTGTCGTTCCTTTCACTGGATAACATTTCTTTTCGAAAGCCAGTAAACATTGGCTCCATTCTCCGGTTAGAGTCGCAAATCCTGAATGCCAGCCACACAGACAAATATCCTGACGCGGTTGTAAGGCATTTTTTTCCCCTGGTTACTCGTGAGATTGACCTATGAACATAGCATGTTCGAGTCCAAGCGAATGTTGTCGATGCAAAGACAGGTCGGGAAGAAACTACGAATGACTTTAGGTTCACCCTAGCTAGCGGTGAAGAATGCTGCGAAGTGCCAAGGATCGTTCCACGGACTTATCAAGGTACGGATTTCAACTAGATCTGAATTCAGAGCTCTCATGACTTTTTTATTTTATTTTGTGACGTGCGTAGAAGCAATGCTGTGGCTAGAAGGAAGGAGAGCGCTCGAGATGGGTGAGCAGGTACGGTCAAGATGGCGCTTTGGACAGCGGAGACAGTAGCTGGTGGCCAACATGTAATTCGTTGGATTCTGGATATCTTCGTTCAAGTGACTGCATGTAAGTACATCATATCGACGATTTCACTAATAGAAGACGCAGTGCTTGTCCCGGAATTTCGCCCTCCATCATTTACTGTGACTGCCATATTTATGATCGTCAAACGTCTTAGCAATTGGGGATTTCTACTCACATGCGACACCAAGAAAACTGAAGAACTCGCCGGCTGCCATCCTGAACACAGGGTCGAGGACCCTGACTCGGCAAGTCGTAGTATATTATGTAAGTAAACAAGGCTATAATATAACAAACTTTCCCACGTAAGTACTCACGGCCGCAAAAATATCTAGTGTGTTCAAGACTTCAAGTTCCTCCGACTCACTCTGATATGATGATAGTATGCAGTTTGTAGATCATATATTCAATATCTGCACCCAAATTGTCCGGCATCAGGGACGGACTGGTAATGCAGCCACCTAGGGTATTCCTGCCTAGTAGGTACTACAACAGCGGCAACATACTAATAGCAGTTCAAGTTCCCAGCCCTGACTTGAGTTCCGCAAGCTTCTAGAACCCGACGTCGCCTGACATTCACTCCTACCGGGGGTTACAGGTCTGCAACTCGCAAGGCACCAGCCCTTCACTGATAGATACGCCTAGTGGTTCGACGGCCGGGGTAGAGCAAGGACACTGGAACGCGCGGCATTAAGCATCTTCAGGCGATTTTTGATCGAGACGCGCACTCGTGATGCCACTACGTTTCATTCGTTCCAAGGTTTCCGCAATCGATCCCCTTCAACTCGCCATCTCTACGACGGCTTTGACCAGGGATATTCTCACTTCGCTTCAGTTCCCACCTGCTATCGCGGCTGTTACAGTTGTGCTTCTGATCTTGGAAACCATCCAGGTTAGTGTGACGTTGAGGTAACACTCGAAGCGCGTCTTAACTTATCCAACCATGGTACAGAGCATACAGACCAATAAAGTCAGTTGTATTGCCCTGGCCCGGCGAGCGGCACAAATGCTGGTCGATATAGATCATCAGATGCACGGAAGATGGGATTCAGCGCCTGAACGCTTGGTACAAAATCTGCAGAAATTCGAGGCGTAAGTCATGACTTTCTCCCTTCGATGCGCGTTTCCCCAATGACACGATAGATATTAGAGTCTTGAATTCCATCCATCAATTCATGAAGAGGCTTGCTGACTCGAAATGGAGCGACCGGTTTCTGCGAAAGAATTCCATCGAGGATGCGCTCGCCGAGTATACTAGGTTGATGGACGAAGCTACGCAGTCCTTTCAGGTCTGTATAGTCTTAATACTATTTTCTTCTCTCAACTGTTGCAATGTAGCTTGCTACACTCATCGACTTGCATCACACTGTTGGCACGCTCTCCCGAATGAACACCGAGAACACCGGAATAAAAGCAGCGGTCCAAGCGCGGATTGACGCTCCTCCACCCTACGAGAAGAATAGCACACAAGGTCCAGACGTACGAGGACCTGTCGAGGCAGAGTTGGATGCAATATCTAGCGCAGCTACAATCGTCCATGTACCCCAGCTCACGGGTTCACCGACAGAGATACCCTTTTCTTCGCAATTCGAGGATACAGTCACTGAGATTGCAACGGACGGTGTCCGAGATTCTTTGAACGATCACTTTCTACCTGAAGAGTTATCATCACTGACATTGGATAGCAATCATGGGGTATGTATCAGTGGTCCTCATGCGCTATAACGTCTTACAAAGAACCAGTTCCGGCGATACCATCAATCCGAGGTTATGCTACGGGGTCGATCCTGCCTTAAGGAAGGTTGGTGGGCGGGAGCAATGGATGTGCAAGTACAAGGACAACCTGCCCTTGTCAAGAAATACGATGGTCCAAGGGAAAAAATGTCGAAGGTGAGCCACTGTTGACTGCTTTCACCTAACCTTGGGTGGTCAAACATACATCATAGCAATGGTTGAGAGATGTGAAGATGCTTCAAAGTTTGTAGTAAGTTCTCGGGATCACTAGTGTTCTGTGCATATACTTTAACGATGTGTAGCCACCCAAATTTACCCCAGATGTTGGGGTTTTCGGACGATGAAACTCGGACTCCGTTCATACTGTTGTCGAACGGTGAGCACACTCTACGATTCGGGATACTCTGTAGAGCGCTAAGTCAAATTCAGTGAAGACACAGACTCCCGAGGCAGTTGTACGAGAGATGCTTCGAACCTCAAGTCTCGCAACCTGTATGGAGCTTATGCTCCGGTTTGTATGCGCGATTTTCCATCTTGTGAACACCTATCACTCACATTCAGTTTAAGTATCGGGATCTTTCAGTCAGGCTTATTACATCGAACTCTGGCATCATTTACTGAGGAGCATTGTTAGAACACAGCGTTGTATGTCCAGAGACAACTGGACCTCACGGATAACCAAGTGCAAGACTTTTTCGAGGTAGCTTGCTACTACCCCATCCTGTGAGACACTGACGTTCGATAGGCTGCGAGATTCCGTGTAGATTCCCAGAAGGCTCTTGTCGTAGGATTGCCTCCCCCCAGAAAAGGGAAATGGTGTACGGGACGAAACTATGGCTTGGCGCACACCCTATTTGATGCGTGTCTACAGGTAAGTTGTTACGTTACACTCTTTTTTGATGATGATGAATCATCCCTCTTCAGATGTTACCGAACCGAGGTCGGATCACCTATTCGTACGATAAATGCGATAAAGAGGGTTAGTTGCTAAATTTGACCATTTCGTTCATCACGAAGTAACACGAAATAGTGACAGAGGATATGCAAAAGAAGATCAACCATCTTGTGACTCTTGCACAATCGTTGCTGCCCAGTGGTAGCGAACGACCCGAGCTGTCGTTAAAACTTCAAAAGCTTGTCGAGGACAGTGACGTTGACACGCCTTGTTTGACGCTGCGCCAAGTTCGCGATCTGACGTTCCACGCTGGTGCTCATGACCATTCTTGGTATGAGCGCAACGTGCCAGCTTGCAAATTCTCTGTGGGTGACTTGGGGTACGTTCCTCGGGGAAAAGACTGGGATTCGTATGTTCGACTGGGGAACGTCGTTATAGACGACGATGGATTGCTGAAGTTGTCCTACAAGGCCAACGGAGAACATTGGTGCTGGGAAGACGTACCAATTCGTCGGCAGCCACTGCAGGATTTTGAACTGCCGATGAATGTATCAGGGTTTGTCTTTTACTTTAAGTGTCTCTCAATACGCCCCTTGACATCTGATATAGGTGGCCGGTCGCCGTGCCCTCACACAAGCAAATTGACGTTGTTGTAGTTCACGAGGCATTCGCTACGTGTGTCAAAGATGCCTGGCAATACCTACTACACAATGGGAAAAGCATCGCACATGACGCAGGAATCAAACCTGAAGATATTGTTCTTGGTGAGACCTCGTTGCGCCGTTCTGTTCGTCAGGCTTCACTTACTCTTGCAGTAACGCACTCTGGGACACACCAACACTTTTACATCAAAGACTTCCGACCTCAACCATTTGGGATGAACCAACATCGGATCGCAGCAAACCCGCAGCAAACACATGGATTCCATCAGCCTCCGAGATTTGGCCAACCCAGTCACCCTGCTAGTTTCAATCGACCCTTGTTGCCGTCGATCGTGTATCTTTTCACGTCACACTCTTCATCACACGAACCATATTGGTCGTCTTCTCCGATGTGCGCCATGCCTGGGAGAGAGCGCCCTCCGCTCGAGCGGCACTTCACGTATATGAACGGACAGTAAGTGGCATGGTTCGAAGATCCTTTGGGTGTTCTAATTTGTATTGTCGTACGCGTCACAAGGAAATCGGGGTTCTTACGCTATGTGCAGTTACATGCTGAAGACTTTGAGAGTGAATAATGTATGTATGCATATGTGGATGATACCCTCTGCTATGGTAAAAGAGTGCACGTCGTGGCGCGCGGAATGCATATGTCAATGAAACTCTGGACAATCTTGGTTCGAGAGCAAAACGGAAGAGGTGCTCTGAAACGTTCAACAGTGCGATAGCCTATAGAAATCATCCCACGGCCGGTGTGACTCGATGGACGGTCGCTGGTCGGACGAGGTGGGTTGAATATGCGCATGGGCAGCGCAAAGAAGAGTTGAGTTCGATTGGTGATAGAGAGAGACGTCCTCATTCGTATGCGCAAATAGACTGCAGCCTTGTTCACCATCATGGGGATGTGGCAATTGGCCCCCTTGCAGATCGGCCCATGTATAAACGACATGAGCACGGGGAGAGGGTGCTCAATGACGGATGGGCACTCTCGACATCACCAGTTGAATTTCAATTTTGTATAGACAATGCATAGACGGTAACTTCGTTCGGAAGCTGGAAAAAAAAAAAACCTTTTTGGCGCTGAAAATTTTTAGTTGTTTGTTCGGAGGAAAGCGACTCATCTGAGAGGACACAATCGGTTGCTGGGACACGCATCCTCACTGCCTCGTTTCCACGTTGTGGCGACCAGACCAAGTCACCGTTCGCTTGTTTCTTGAATCAGCCGTCGTAATTGACTTTTCCATTCGACACGATACGACTCGGAGCTTGAGCGAAACCGCGATCCTGGGAGTAGTCGGTAGGGACATCGGCGGGACCAATAAAAGGACTCAGTGGTCGAATGGAGACCGTAACTTGCATCTTAGTATTCTCGTCCCCGCCGCCGCCGGCATCTGCTGGGCTCTTACAGAATATGACGGCCTCGTTGGGAGGTTCTAATCACTGCACCCTGGTTTTTCATATGTGTGAATAGAGAAAAAAAAATGCAAAGAAAAATGAGGGTCTCCCGGCTCCGCCGAATTTGTTTTCAGCCACTCAACTCTTGGCTTTGGAAGCATCGTAACCCTGCGGTGCCGAGTAGACGGAGATGATAGGACGGAGGTAGTCAAGCTCCAAAAAAAACGGGAGTCGGATTTGATTTCCGATTCGACACACCAAGAATCGAAGGAGAGAGAGCTGGCGACCGGTGATCCGCCAGAAGGCTGTCGAGTCAGTCTCGAGTCTAGATCCGGCACGGGTTTCATAGGAACCCACGCGCACGGCATTCAACAATGTCACTACCGGTCATCTCCGCGACGGCGACTTGAGCACCTCTTTTATTTATTTCATCCGTCCCAGCCCTATTCGAAGCATCGTTGCAAACGCGCCAATCGCAGGAGAAATGTGACTTCGATTGCAAGATCGGCAAGGAAAGTCGCTGATCTACTGCTCTTTAAGGTCTCCCTTGTCAACCAGTGTTTCGATAGGAAAGTTGTCCCCGCCGACGTGGTCCAGACCTGTGTCGTCAGCCAGAATAAGCTTCTCTACAAATGTTTTCCGCGCAGGGAATAGAACGGAGGTGACGTAGTAAGTCACAGACGCGACAATAAACTTGATTGAGATTGGAAACTGAGCACGACGCATTGTGAGTATCAAAGGCTTACCCCATAGATCCAGGCAATATCGAAGAGATGGGTCGCGTAGCCCACGCTGACAGATGGGTTGATCGAATTGATCAGACCGGGAAAGGTAGGTCCCACAGTCACTAGCATTGCCAGCACAGCTCGCCAATTCTTTGAAGATGTTGGTTATTGCATGATCTGAGAAAGAAAATCCGGCGACTCACGAATCCTCCGACGTAGCGGTATCTACCATTTGGATCGTACATGGCAGGAACATCAACCTTTCCCTTATGGACTAGCCAGAACTATAAAGGGAACGATCAGGCGAATGAAGATCAAACCCGGATACAAGCGCACATCCGTGACCATGATACCTGCGAATGGTCCCAAGAAAACAGTATACCCATTTATGAAATTCAGGAAGCCTTGAGCACTAACCACGATGTGGTGGGGGCACGTCAGAGTGTAGTTGAACGTGAAGCACGATGAACATACTGAGCTAATATTTCCCAAGGAACAAAGGCCCAACCACCGATGATAGCGCATATGATTTGACCACGCCTGATATTGATGTACTGCCCATCCTTTCAGCGTCTATGAAACAGACAATCGAGAAGAAATGACCTTTGGAAGTAAGGCAGCCATGTCATTCCCCGCGCTGAACGTATTGGCACTAATGTTCGTTCCGATCATTGCAAGGCAGAAAGAAAAGGAAGCAAAGAAAGCAGCAGCGCGATTTTGCCATTTATCAATGAGAAGCATGGGATCCCACAGTACTTCTCCGTAGAGCTGGATTCCAGCGCTTGTGACCGTGATCCCAGCGAAACTACATAGCGTGAATGCTATGGGTATAATCAACGGTTGCACAAACTGACTATGAAATAGCTCGTAAGAGGGGCATCCTCGCGCATTTGGGAGGCTACTTACGCTTTCTCGTTTTTTGCAAAACGCTATAATATCCATGAGGTACATACGACACAAAAGAAGAATAGAACCTCACAGTAAAATCGGGGATGTTGACAGACACCGTTGCGTATGTGCCCAATACACTATTCAGGGCACTGAGCCAAGTCCAGGCCAACTGCGTCCCAGTAATAGTTGCCTTCTGAGTGAAGAGACCATCGGATGGTGGTACGCGAATGAATGCCCAGACGACGATGGCCACCCATGTTATGGGAACTATCGCACTTTTGACAAGGAATAGCCATCTTAGTTTCTGTGGTGAAAGCAGAATGCATGGAAACTGGATAAGCCAATAGATGAAGTAGCACATGAGCCCTGAGCTCGTGATGCTCGCACGAGGAGGGAGATGGTTTTGCATCGTCGCGATTGAAGGCCATATTGCCTTGATCATCTTGATTCTACCTCAGTCGACAAGTCGAGCACCGACGGTCCAAGATCTCACCTGATAAACACATTGCGACCCGTTGTAGGACTAATGCAATAGTTGATTGACTGGCTGGTGTGGGTGGTGTAATGGATGGCTCACCACGATACCAAACCAAAACAGGGCCAAGATTACACGGCTACAAACAGTGAAGTAGCTGAACCAGAAGCCAAATGAAGACCTATTCAAGATGGGAAATGCGACGTGGAGACGAGCACCGATGGTTCCGTTGAGGACTATAACAATGGATATAATAGAGTAGCCAACAGCGATGCATGAGAGGGCTTGTTTCCTTTCTCGATTTCAACAATTGCACTACAAGGTCAAAAGCGGCGACGGACCAAGACAGGCCGACTACCAGCATTGAGCTAGCGCACTCCCATATTGGGATTGAAGCGGCATCGGATAGCCAGTAAGTGATCTAGGAAGAGCGATGATTACGGTAAGGAATCATTGGCTGGGATGCCACGCACATAGTTCCAAGTGCTATCCTCCAGGATGAATAGGCAGTAGTAGAGCGTCGAGAAGATGTTAGTACTCACGTCCAAGTTCTCAGGTGAGGAGGAACAGGATCGAGATCCTTGTTGGTGAAGCCATTCGCTGACGTGTCTAGGTCGAGGCGGAAGAGAGAAAACATGGAAAAACATGTCGGCATTGTGAGTACATTTATAAATACTAGCAGCCGTCGATTAGATTAGGTGTGGTTAAAATGAAGTCATCACGTGCTCTCTTCACTGGTCCAGTGGACACTGTGGAGTCTGGACCAAGGCTCTAAGTTGAGTTGAGATCCGGGCCACGTACATAGTTCCAAGTGCTATGCAGGATGAATAGGTGGTAGAGACGCTTAGTAGTACTTACGGCGCCCAAGTTCTCAGGTGAGGAGGAACACGAGGTAATCCTTGTTGGTGAAACCAGTCACTGCCAGTATCTGAGGTCGACCGGAAGCGAGAAAAAAACATGTCGGCATTGTGGTGCTGGCAGTTTATAAGTGACAGCCAGCGGCGTCGATCAAGATTAGATGCGGTTTTGAATATGATGATCACGTGGTATCTTGACTGAGCCGGACCAAGTTGAGATGCCTTGCAAAGTTTGACTCCTCGCCCAGTCATCTACCACACCGTCGTTTTAGCTAAATGGCAGATGCATTCGATGTCATTCCATTCGAGGTATGTCGGATTATAACATTTCTCACCGCTGTGTATCACGCCCTCCGAACAGGACATCAGGGGGGAGTGGAAGAAACTGGGATCCGGTTCCTTTGGTAACGTGTACAAGGGTCCGTTTGTTCCCCGCATTTCCTCCTCCACGCTCACAGATACAACAGGCTATTACTTGGGGATCGATGTGGCCATCAAGGAAGTACTTCCTTCCACCAGCTATGACGTCGCCAAGTATTTCGAGCGCGAGTGGCGGCTCATGAAGTAGTCTCCTTTCTCGCTGTCACTGCTAGCCGCTCAACTCTTTTACAGAGAAGCACGTCATCCAAACGTCGTGTTATACCTTGGGCTTTCTCGAGCACCACCCCCCGATAGTCGCATCTTTATTATTTCTGAGTATATTGAAAACGGTCAATGCATCAAGTCCTATGAAAGCATATCCTGACCTTGATCCAGGAAACCTTCGACAATACATCTTCGACAAGAACAAGCCTTTTCCCTGGCGTCTTCGCATGTCCTTTGCAACCGACATCGCCCGCGCCTTGGCCTATCTCCACGCCCGCAAATGCATACATCGTGATTTGAAAGGAGAAAACTTGCTCGTCACCGCCAACGGTCGCCTTAAGATCACAGACTTTGGTTTCGCCCGTATCGCAGCACGAAATGAAGAAGAGAGCAAGAGACTCACCTTCTGCGGCACCGACTCGTATATGTCCCCTGAGATTTTGCTCGGCCATGAATTTGATCTCCAAACGGATATCTTCTCTCTTGGAATAATTTTCTGTGAAATCGCATCCAGGCGACTCGCTGATGACCGTTATTTCAAACGCACTGGTCCCACATTTGGGATGGATGTTCAAGAGGTGCATAAACTGGCGAACCCGGGATGCCCACCTGCTTTCCTATCTCTCTGCCTCGACTGCCTGGCCGAGGATCCGGCTGCACGCCCTTCCACCCGCCATATCCTTGACCGTTTACAGGATATTGAAGCAGAGGTCCTAGCTCGGCCAGAGACGGAGGATCTTCACCTGGGCAGCGTCAAGTTCATGACAGGTGGGAAGCGGCCCACAGCCCCTCGCATTCCCAGTTTTGGCGTTGGGATCGGGAAGGACATCAGACATTCTACACCAACGGTGGCAGAGGACATCATGGCGACTCTGTCCAGCGGTGAAGAAGACAGTGATGAGGAGCTTACTCGGAATGCCGTGGAAGGCGTTAATATTAATATGCACCTCAATAGCGATTGGAGCAATGCCAGGGCCACCGACGGTAGGCAATTTAACCCGTGTTGTGAATGTGTACCTTGATGCATTCCTCGCAGGAAACAGCCAGAACAGCACTTCTCCCCTTCTCAATACAACCTCGAGCACGTACTCGGACTATAGCATAGCCGTTGTTCGCGGACACGCGGGCAACGCCACCGAAAGCATTCCAACGTCTTTATCTTCAATTCTCACGATCCGACCTTATCCAGATCCAAACGCTACGTCGGATCCTATCACTCCGGGGGCGACATCATCCACAGACGACAGCATAACGCCTACCAGCTCGGACTCCATACTTTCGGTGCAAACGTACCGCACCGCTCAGTCCTCCGTTCAATCAACCACCGGAGCAACAAAGGGACATTCTTCTATTGGGTCTGCCCCTATGTTGCACAGATTTACATTAATTAGACCAGGTGCAAAACGTTCTATATCCACAACGCCTGCCAAGCACCTCGATGGAGGGTGGAATCCCCTTGAGTTGTTCTTCTCGAGTGGCCTTCTGGTGCAGAAGTGCGATATTTGTGCAAAGAGGATTGGGTGGAAGCCTGTCCTCGAGTGTGACGACTGCGGACTTCGGTGGGTGGATTCGATGCGCTCGCAAGAAGTACCATCACTGATATGATGCGGGTGGTGCATATTCACCGTTGAATCTTCCCTCCACAGAGCACACGTCAAGTGTGGAGAAGTAGCTCCTCGGGATTGCGGTGTCCGTCCTATTCGACCTGCACAGCATGGCGTTACCCACCCGCCGTCGCCGCTGTCGAAAGGACGACAGATCCATAATCCAAAGCGACACTCCATCATTGCGACTGTGGCACGATGAACGCCGCCGCAGACAGCGACAAGCACGCAAGCTGGTACCTGGTACCTCCTTTGTCCACTCTTTATTTTTTTTCTGCATCGGAACTTAGTATTCTCACTTCCGGGACAATTTACGTTTTTTGAATCCTCCTTCCAGTATTCCTCAGTCCTGCAATGGACCCCAATAATGATCACTATGATACCAACTCCCTGTACGCCTCATTTGACCTATTCCTTGATGTTGTAATGTCCAAGTTCAATCCCTATATACTTGTTTTACAGTTCCGTAAACATGGAAACCTGAATGCTTGTTTCAGAAGCGGCACCAGATCTAGAAAGGTACCAAGGTAATCGAAGAATGGAAAAAATTGGTAATCTTGAAAAACCCCGAACTCAGACCTGAAGAGACACCGCGGCGAAGGGTTCCCTGGAAATTTTCCAATGGCCAACCAATTTGCCTCATGTGCCGCGAAGTCGGTAACACGATCATCGTAGCCTGCGAGGTTATCACTTACGTGGTGCGTCCATGACTTCTGACGAATCTGAACGCGTAATTTTTTGCCGCGTGGCATAACGTTGCACGACCGAATTTCCCATTAACCTAACAGGGGTTGTTTTCTATGAGGCCGTTTCTCCGACCGCACTGGACTCGGTCCTGGGTATAAATGGAGGCAACCATGATCGAAGATGAGCCCAACGAAAATGTGTGCTCCCTCACTTGATGTTTTCCTCCTCACTCTTATCGTCCTGGGCTGCGTGAGTTATTACTGTCGCACCCCACGACCGAGACGCCGGCTTCCATTGCCTCCGGGCCCAAAGCCCCTCCCAATCATTGGAAACGTTCTGGAGATCGATTCGGACCAACCATGGCTCACATATAGTTTGTGGCGAAAGAAGTATGGTGAGCGAGGTTCAACACGATCGTTGATTGACTGGGTGCTCAACTCTTTGTCCGGTGGGCCAGGTCCAATCGTATATTGCCGGCTACTTGGTCAGGACGTCGTCGTCATCAATTCGGCTCGAGTCGCGAAGGAGCTGCTCAACCAGCGGTCGTCTACGTATTCCGGGCGCCCGTCTATGTGTATTAGCAAGCTGTACGCTAGGCTTTTTTTTCTCGGTGGCCAATCAGCTAACGTGGGAGCCCGCCGCTCCTCCCGCGCCGACAGGTTCGGTATTGACTTTGCCACGGGGTTTCTCCCCTATGGTCCAGAATGGCGTGCACACCGGAGGATATTTCACCAAGCGATGAAGTTGGAGAGCGTCGAGTCGTACCAGAACCTCTTTCGATCCAAGGCAACGAGGCTGATGCAGAGCCTCCTCGATACGCCGGACGGCTTTGAAAACCATATCCGATTGTGAGCAAATTCCCAGTGTCCCGTGGTCAGGAGTGCTAACGACCCTGTATAGATACATCATATCTATCACCATGGCGTTCACGTATGGATACGAGACGGATTCTTTAGATGCGCCCCTGGTGAAATCCATTGCAGAGTTCGTCCAGTTGCTCAATGACGGGCTGCCTCCTGAGCGGAATGCGATGCTGAGTGCTTTTCCTTTTCGTACGTATTTCTGCGATCTCTCGTGGGCGTGTGTGGTGGGCTGAACCGACCATGGTACAGTGGCGAATATCCCGGCTTGGTTTCCTGGTGCAGCGTTCAAGAGGGACGCGTTACGGTCGCAGGAACTATCGCTGAGATCCTTGGACGACCCCTTTGATTACGTGAGGAAGAGTATGGTGCGGCCGATATATTTCCATCTTTACAACGTTGCCGAGTGACATCTTGACCTGACAGAAATCCGGCTCGTTTTCAAAGTCTATGGTTTCGGATTTGTTGGACAAGGTGAATGGAGCGGAAGGACCTACATTCCAAGAAAAGACGATTAAGGAATGTGCCGCGACCGTGTACATTGGTGCGTCAGTTTCTCATATCTCATGACCTTGCAAGCTGATCTTGATTTGGTCCCAGCGGGGTATGATTCGGTAAGCCGTGTATCGCAATGGTATTTTTAATATCAGAACAGCTGACTTTTGTTTGGGATTGCAGAGTGCGGCCACCCTGCTGGCATTCATGATGGCGATGATGCTTCACCCCGAAGCACAACGTCGTGCACAAGCTGAGATCGACTGGGTACTAGCTGAAAACGTTTTCCCGGACTTTAGTCATCGAAAATCGATGCCTTACGTCGAGGCCGTTCTACGAGAGACGATGAGGTGGCACAGTGTTGCGCCGTTAGGTTCGTCGTCGACCACGAACGTTGTTGGGAGTGCTGACCTTGTGTGTAATCCAGCGTTGCCTCACATGACTTGCTCTGACGACGTCTTTGAGGGTTATTTCATCCCCAAAGGTACGATGATCTTGCCAAATATCTGGTTAGTGACGCGAACGAACCCGGCGGAAAGGCTTTGACGAAGCTGATTCTCTACAGGGAGATGCACCACGAAGATAGCGAGTATCCTGAGCCCCATGTCTTCAACCCGGAGCGGCACCTCAACGAGGATGGGACTGTGATAGATGGCGATCCCCTCACGTCGCGCGTCGCCTTTGGCTTCGGACGAAGACACTGCCCGGGCAAATGGGTTGCGGATTCTGTACTGTGGATGGGGATGGTGAGTATTTTGGCAGTATTCCATATTGAGAAGGGAAAGGACGGGGCTGGGAACGCGATCGAGGTCGAGCCCAAGTTCACGGCAGGGGTGGTTCGGTGGGTTTGCTTCTCACTTGAAGGCCGTGATGAAGTTGACGTTATGCGCGCCTCGTCTTCGCAGCCGTCCACTTCCGTATTCATGTTCGATCATCTGCAGATCCGCATCGAGGGAAGCCATCGTTCGTGAGGGCTGCTGCACCGGGAATGTAGACGGGGTGTAATTACTTACTAGTTATGCGGTGGCTGGGGTCCTTGTGGAGAAGATAAATTAGCAACGTAAATTTAGACTTTGTAGTACCGCTCGACCTCGTTCAGACGAGCTTGCAACTCAGACACGACCTCCTTGACGTTTCCCTCATCCGCGACGTTCTGAACGTCGCAGCGGTGAGTTCATCGACGCTCACAATCCATCCAGAACTCAACGCTTCAGTCGCCACTGCACACTCACAGTTACATGGCCAGAACTCAGGCAGACGCAGATGCTGGCCCAAAGTACAGACAGAGATCAAACACCACCACCTTCTCTTCCTTCACCGCTGGGTGGCGTAGACCCAGGCTAGAGACTGTATCAAACCCTGCACCCCAACCCCAACAACCAGCACTGCCTTTCGATGCCCTCGTCGATGCCCTATCTCCACCTGCCGTCCCAAGCCTCTCGCACGCTCGTGCCTTGGCGTCTGTCATCGCTGCCCAGTCCCCCCTTCCCAAAGCTGCGGTGCTGAACCCTCTCTTGGGTTCCCTTTGCGGTGTCGATTCGCCTCCACAGTTACAATGTGCAGGTTACGAGATCATGGCCATGTATTGGGAGAGATTCGAGGGCAAGGTTGTCACTTCAGATCGTCTCGCCCACTGCTCTCTCCTTTTGCACACCTCCTGGACCCCAGAGGTCGGCGACTCTCGCCTCCGAGCCCTCCGTTCTCTCACCAAGGGAGGCAGTGAAGCCAGTGGCATCGAGATACCGTTGCTTAATCTCCTCAAAAGCTGGATAGAGGGCGCGTTCGACGCGTACCTGTCGTGCGATTTCTCCGAGCGTGCGGATCGCGAGCGCAGCGTCGAGTCCCTCGCAGCGTTTGTGTCCACCATTCTCGAACACCCTGAAACCGTCGCACGCGTCTCGGAGGGAGACCTTGCCACCATTCTCCAGTTTTATGCATCCTTGGTCTCCAGAACGCTCGATATCCCACTCGGTTTTTCCATTTCAGACACTACTCCGATTGCTTCGATGAGCGGGTTCAGTGAGCAGTCTGCTGCTGTGAAGGCAGCGGCCGCCAACGGGCATAAGAGGCACTCCTCCTCTGTATCTATTCGTTCCCTCCCTACCTCTGCTATCCACCCTTCTCGTCATCCCGCAGAACTGATGACCACCATTTACCTCGATCATCTGCATTCTCAACTAAAGTCCCTAGCTCCCAAGATACTCACCCTCATCCTCCCTCTACTATTCCGGGCTCAAGCATTCTTTTCTTCTCCATTGCCTCGGTTATCTGTCATGAACAGCCGTCCTCGTGGACCTGTCGGTCTCGAAGAACGGATACAAAAGATGCTACATTCCCTTTTTTCAGGACCTTATGGCGCATCATGCATGATGACACTCAAGCGGCACTTATCTCCATGTGATCAAATGATGGATTCTCACAATCTTCTGACATCATTTGGGGCCCATCGGACCTTGCGTTTCGACATCCGTCAGGCACTTTGTAGCAAAATGGCCAGGGCATATATTTCCAGATTAGGCTCTCACGGCTATACTCCATCCGGAGCACCTGTTCACATCGACCTCGAAAAAGATTTGATGGAGCGCGCCTGGTCCAAGGACGATTTGTCTGGTTGGGACTTGTTAAAACTTGGGCGTATGCTGTGCAAGTCGATCGAAGCTTGGGCAAAGTGGGCCAATACAGGGTCCGATGACACTTCACGCGCCGACAGGGATCGTATATTGG
Source organism: Leccinum fibrillosum (assembly GCA_038091135.1). Taxonomy (NCBI): domain Eukaryota; kingdom Fungi; phylum Basidiomycota; class Agaricomycetes; order Boletales; family Boletaceae; genus Leccinum; species Leccinum fibrillosum. The sequence goes on along the minus strand of JBBPNI010000337.1, from coordinate 8,838 downwards.
ACGAAGCGGCGAGTACTTTGAAGGACATGTTTCAAGAATTTGACGACAGGGAAGACGGGGTCGACATCGACGAAGAGGAGGCCATCATAGCTGGTGAGACGCTTCGTCATTTAGTATCTTTTGTTCGTCCCCTCAAGTACGTCCATTTTGCGCTATATGGTGGTTGAAATACTGATACTTTGATCGGAAGAAACTCGAATGATATGCCCATGATCATTCCATTGTCGCAGCCCAGTGATGCTCCAACACCGTTCTTGCGAACGTTGACTTCCCTCTTGGCGCGCGACCATTCCACTTATATGAATCCTTCGCTGTCTACCACTCTTCTGTCCATCGCTGATCACTTGACTGATACGGACACCGCTAAGCTCCCTGCGGTTATGTTCGAGCAACATGACTTATCTCCCGCCTCGCCCGACTGGTTGCGCAACTGGGAAAGCATCCTGTCAAATGCCACTATATTTGGTCCGACGCGCCCCCTCACACGACTGGAAGTCATGAAAGCGCTCGAAGCAATCTATGACTCTTTGAAGGACATGCACAGCTATAGGATGGATCTAGCAGAGCTCGTTTTCAGGTTTTGTCAGAGAGAGGCGAACGACAGCTTGGATACGTCTGCCAACATTGTTATGGGCCGAATTCTCGCCGATGAAGTTGTCTTGCGCACGGTCAACCGGCGTACACCTTCAACCGATAATTTATCCAATGTTTCTCGTTACACATCGACTGGGGAGATGATTGAACTACTCAAAAAGGTTGCCCTGGATAGCGTCGTAGAAGACGACGACGACACCGCTTCTATAAACACGTCGGACACGCTGTCCCCTGGTCCTTTTGTGGCCTTCTCTGGGGGTACGGGTACCCCAAATGTTGCTTCGCCTGTTCTCTCACGGAGACAGTCAGAGTACCGCAGCATCTCGATTCGGGATTCAGGTCTGCCGTCCGTCATGTCCTTACTATCGACACTTGCAGGGTCACGTTCCCAATTACAGCAATCACAGGAACAGCCCGATAATCCACCGCCACCCGTCTCCTCTCCATCTCCAGAGCCAATGTTCACCCGCGCATCTCTCGCAGTGGTCTCATTGGTTGCGGTATTCAGCCAGCTCACGTTCACGCCCTACTCCTTGACACAGGAAAACGTCGACTTTGCCATCTCTGTCTTCCTGGTCATCATTCAGGTGGTAACCGATGCGAAATGCCCGCGAGCCCGGATCTTGGCTTTGCAATTTCTGATGCGTCTCCGAGCTGATCGCGATCATCGCATCTATTTCGCCGAAGCTTATCACGACTCGGATGGACTTATTGCCAGCCTGGCTTCTCTGATTGGACGCGGACCGGATTCTCCACATCAGGACGAACGCAGTCAATCCACCGATACCCCCCAGGAGGATCCTCTCGCTCGTCGCTCAAAAGGTGTGCAGGAGCGTGATGGAAGGAGGTCTTCACGCGGACGGGGTGTCCGACCCTCGCATTCAACATCGAGCAGAAGTCGCTCAAGGGCTCCATTGCCCGTTTCGCCTCCTCAGTCGGCTACGATCAGTGTGAAATGGAGAGATACCCTGTGGTCCATCCCCGAGACACTTTCGTTTATCGCGGTCGACGCGGACACACCTAGCGAAGGGATCATGTCTTATGATCCAGCACAAGAATGTCCTCGTGTTATCCCGATCGACGTTTTTCTCTTGGGTGTTCTAGGGATACTCGAAAAGGAGAAAAGTTGGGATATCCTCTCTTATGTGTTGTGTCACCTTCCCGTGCAGCTCTCCAACAAGCATCTCTTCTGCGGACCGAAGTGTCGGGCGCTCCTTGCCAGATTGTTGACGGTGATTTGCTCCGGCGTCACCGTTGGGGATTTGGGGTCCTCCATCGAACGATGGCCCGCGGGTCTCAAAGCACGGGATGCACAAGGCCTCGCGTATCACACCCTCACGGTCTTGATAAGTTATCGCCGTTGCTTCGAGCTCCCACTACGACATGCACTCGTAGACGTCCTCAGGGAAGGCCTGAACGGACAACCGTCGACCATCATCTGCTGTCTCCATGCTCTCACGCTTTCAGCCTTTGAAATAACGTCCTCCGTCAAACGAAGCCTCCCTCCTCTCCTCGAAAAGCTCTCACAAATCATGTCCAATCCCGATATGGCGGTCCACATTCTCAGCTTCCTCTCCATCGTCGGGTCCATTCCCGAGCTGCATGCGAACTTGCGCGAAGACGACTTTAAAATGGTATTCGGCGTCGCTTTACAGTACCTCCAATATCACAACCGTCCTGGGACAACGCCCGTCATCTCATGGGCGATGTCGCAGTACGTCCGGATGATCTCATTCTATGTGGTTTACGTTTGGTTTCTAGCCGTAAGGCTTCCTGATCGGCCACGACATGTTCCGTACATCACGAGGCAACTCTTGTTGGCCAACGAGGAAAGATCCGAGGTCGACGAACCGACGGAGGTCTGCTTTGACTGGCTAGCACGATACACCTACGCCAGTGCCGATCCTAGACCTGCAAACTCGGTACTCGGCGAGATCGTGATGAATCCGACCAACGTGAACCCCAGTTCATCCGAGCCAGCGATTGGCGAAAAGTCATGGTTGATGGGTAACGCGATCGTCACCATCCGGGCGCTAGCAAGGTTGGGGTGGATCGAGGTCATTTCGAGGCGTCCGTCTGGGTTTACCAAATTCATATGCAAGCTGGAGAACGTACCACTCGTCGGCCCTGGGGAGGTCGACCTGGACGTGGTATCCTTGCCCGCTGGTTTGCTAATGGAGAGGGAAGCTACCAAGGCAGAGCGTCCTGACCCCTCGGAGACGGCAGAGCCAGCGAGCGGTAGCCATGTATGGGACGCATTTTCCGATCCTTGTCACGAGTTCTGACGTGTTCGTTTGCAGGAAATCCAGGAACTTGCTCTGTCCTCCACTGAGCCGCCTTCGGTGCCTGCTCCGGACCCAATTACAGGCTACGTTTGGAGTACGACTGCCCCCTCCCAGCGCCGAAAACAGGTCATGATAGACCCATCGTTCTTACCTCTTCAACTCTCTTCCTACCCTAGTGCCCCAACGCATCGACGAATCGTAGACGAGTCTGCCCTGCCTGCCCTCTTTCGAAGCCTTGACCGCACACCTGTCATCGACACGCACAAGGTTGGTATCATGTATGTTGCGCCTGGCCAAACCCACGAGCTAGAGATCCTCCGAAACACGTACGGCTCACCTGCCTATACCCGTTTCCTTGAAGGAATCGGTCGTCTCATCAATCTCCGCGGGCAAGTTGACGTCTACGCTGGCGGTCTCAACGCTGACGAAGACGGGGAATATGCTTACGCATGGTGGGACGATATTGGCCAAGTCCTCTTCCATACCGCCACCATGATGCCCAATGCATCTGATGACGAGTACTGCGTGTACAAGAAGAGACATGTCGGCAACGACTATGTCAGGATCGTGTGGAACGACGGGGGCAGGCCATACAAGTTCGATACGCTCGCAACGCAGTTCCAGTTCTTAAACATCGTCATCGAACCTCACTCGTTGGGAGCGATCGCGGCGTTCTCGAACTTTAGGAGCGCGACCGCTGCGCCCGTAGTGGACGTCAGGCTTTCCCCGTTACACTCCCCACTTCTGAGGCCTTCCAGCGGGGGCAATGGCACAACAACGCCTTTGCACGAAGCCGAGAACGAGTACTTCAAGGTGACGGTTCAGCGGGCCGGAGGCATGAAAGACTTTATGCCGATTGGGTGTTTCAAGCTCATCAGTGCAGAGAAGCTTCCGCTTTTGGTCAGGCAACTCACGTTGCTGGGCGACTGGTTTGCCAACGTGTTTGAGAAGACGGAGCGGGACGAGGTGGAGGTGGAAGTGAACACCAACTGGCGGCAGAGGCTGCAAGTGGTGAAGAGGTTCATGAGGAACATGGATATGGAGGATTCTTCTGGGACTGGAGGTGGGGGAGGTGCAAGCGAGAGCGGGGAAGGCGTGGAAGGCGTGATGGGGCAGGAAGCATCGAGGAACTTTACGACGGCTTACTGAACCGTTCGGCGAAAAGCGGGCTCGTGCTCGCACGTTTGTGTTGTTTTTTCCAATCATTTTCTACCTGTCGTTCGTTTCGTTTCACCTTCTTCTTGCATTGCATCATCAGGTCAGGGGTATATCAACCACAACTGCATGACACTCACATCTTTTCTCCTCCATGTTGTATCTCACACACTACTATGTCCTGTCTCTTTGTAGTATTAAATGCTATTCGAGTTGACCTGACGAGACGACATCGGAACCTGGCAGTGTGGCATTCGAGTATCGCACACACTTCGATGTCATATAAATAATCATGATAGGTAATAGTAATATTATAAGGCATGGCATCATCCCAGGATGGTGGTGTACGATGCGGGTTTTGTGGCGATTCTGCCGGTATGTAATACTGATAGCGCTATAGTAACGAGCAGGCGCATCAAGAATTTCGTTCTTATCACTCGAGACCGCGCAGGATATGGCGTCATTATTGGCATGTACAAAATACCTATCACCTATCATACAGTAAGTAAAACAAGAACGTCGGACGCACAGCACGGAAAACAAAACACAATAGCAGAATGATAAAGATAAAGTTGGGATATATATCGGTGAAAAAGATAACCTAGAGATGAGGGACATATTGAACCCAGGAGACAATCTGGTGAGCCGAGCAAGGCAGGGCACGAAGGCTGAGAAGCATCAAAACCGCGAGCATCACTCGACATGCAACAGCGGAGAAAACCCCAAACAAAGACAGGGCATCATAGCCGCCAATGGTCACTGAGAAGTACTTGGCTTTCCCGCTCAAGACCACCGATGTAATCACGATGACCGCGACGAGTACACTCCCTGTCAAACCGAGAGCTGCAGCACGCCATATCAACTTCTCCTTCTCTGTCGGAAATTCGTAGTTCCATGCGGTCAGGTGTAGCACACCCAGGACACTCCATGCGACAAGCATTGCAACATAAGGCGGATTGCCATATTTCGTGTCTTGAACCCCTTTGTTCAACACGGCCTTTACTTTGCGCATTAGATAACAACCCTAGAATATTGTTTAGTTAACAGTAGAAAAACAGCTGATGAGAACGCGAACCTCCTGGAGTGGGTTTTCCTCGTCATTGGTTGGCTGCGCTTTCCTTCCCTGCCATAATTTACGGAGAAAACTAGGTTGTGGCCTCCATGCTGCTGATCTGCATTCCATGTCAGCGAGACTCAATTGCATTTTTTAATGACATACAACTTCTCTGGTGAATATACCTTTGTCTCTGGGCTCTCATAGAAAATATGAGGACATCTGACACTAAGCGGCTTGTTCCACCATAAGAGGAGATAAACCACAGCAAGCACGGCCATGCAGAGAGTGTCAAGCTCCACCAGTGTGACCACAAGACCGATGGAGTGACGGACAGCAACCTGCAGCACAAACCAGAGCAGTTGGATGGTAAAAATAGCCTTTGTCACGGTATCTGATTTACTCTTGTCCTGAATTTCGTCCTCTGTGACAAGTGGATGATCGATTTTGCCTGCCTCGCAGAGCTGGAGAAATTTGATGGCCTCGATCACTTGCATATTTCCTTCCTTGTCACGATAAACAAAGCCACCAGTTTCTGCGAAATAGCTGTGTGTCATGGACCATTCATATCCCTTCTCTGAAGATCGGTGAGATGGTCAGATCCAACCAATCAACAAATTAAGAGATCGCACCACGAAAAAGTATCACTCTTTTACGAGCTCTGAACCATTGTCGAGTCGCTACCCAGATCACATACTCCGGGGCGAGGAAGCTCCCGATGACGTACAACACATGTCGTGTTGAGATCCATACCCCGTCTTCTCCGGGTTTTGGTACGTCAACATGGAGTGAATGCCATAGGCAAATAACCAAGGTCAGTGCACAGCTTCCCAATATACTCCAGACGTTGCGATACGACCCTTCCGGCAGGTCCGGGCAGGTAGTGCTCGTCGCATTAATAGTAGTTCCCTGAACGCCGCAGGTAAGATAGAGCAAGGCAAATAGTAGACGAATCATGGGAAAGCGACGATTCCTCTCGTTCGCAACCCTCGGAACGGGCTATTTGATGGGCACCGATGTGCGGGCGTCATACCCGAAGTAGGTACTTCTGCAAATAAATCTGTAAGCCACGATCAACGCCCACTACAGCAGTTTCGCTTTCGTTGATGATGCACGATGAACCATTGGCACGAGCGTCCTGTATAGCTCAACATACGGCCCGATGCTGGCGGCGCCACTGATCTGGAAAACTACACGAATCTCATGTATTTGTAGTTATCGTCTGCTGACCAGTGACGGAAAGGGGGCTGATGAACTGATGAAGGATAAACGCGCGATGCGGCGTCCGTGCAAGCGTTCAACATGACTGCGCACTGCGCAGTGATATTTAAAAAAACCGCACGGAGGATTTGCCAGGGCCAATTTTTTTCTACCGGAACCCGTCATTCTCCAAATCGCAAGTCTCGACCGAGTTCTTGCCGTACCTAAAAAACCTGGTCCCCGCGGAGGCGTTCTTGGTCGACGAGGCACTGCAGAGGGATGAGCCGGGTCTCACACTGTCAATCATTATGAGATACATCCGAGGAACCTGACAGTCAGGTGTTGTATCACAACGTATAGAGAGAGACGCCGAGCCTGCACGCGCTTCAACTACCGGAGCCTTGCTGCTCTTTGAGTGTGCGACGAGTATCGCATAACCGAATGTCTCGAAACTGGTCCAACTTGAGCACACATGCCGTGCGAGAGCGCCGTGTATATCCGCTTAGTCGTGCAAGAGTAAGGGTCCTCCGAGAAATGGTGACATCACATTCGACGGTGCTATTGAACGTCAAATTGGAGCCATAGCCTTGAGCGGGCTAATGCTGTGCGACGTGAGGGGAATTATTGGCGGATCGGACCACCACTCACACTGGCATGGCCAAACAATTGAGAGTCCTGAGATTAATTTAAGTGATTGAGTCACGAGTGAGTAGTAGAGGGTTGCACAAATAGAATTATTTTCGGACGTGTGGAGGAATCCGGCGGACCGGCGAAGGCCGAAGTGTTTCTGAGTCCCTTAGGCCAGCCTGAGGCAGACATAAAGAAGACAAGCAGCAGAATCTAACATGCGGTCGTAGGAACAACATACACGAAGGACAGACAGGATGGCTAGACCAGTGAGGAGGCGGGGAGACCCTGACCCCAACTTTTTTGCAACTTCACTAGGCACCCAACCGTTGATCCAGCCTTGAAGTTGGGCAATGGCATGATTTGCCTTTTGGTGTTGACTGCACCAGAACTCCGTCGAGCATACCGAGAATATCCGGGGGAAAATTTTTAGAGTGCTGGCGTCGACATCACTGGCACGAAACTCATAGTACTGATACATTGTGACAACGTCAAAAAAGTGACCCTTTACACTTTTTTGACGAAGTCACAACATATCAGTATGAATCATACGACGATGCGCAGCCAAACTCGTAGAATGGCAGAAATACCGCCCGAGAACGCGAGTCCATGTTGGTAACTTTGCAAGGGGTGGTTGGAAGCCTAGCCTGAAATAAGTTCGTGGGTGGATAGGGGTCCGATTTAGAATTTTCATCGTTGTCCCTATGCTTCAAGTGGAAATTCCTTTGCATTCTAGATCTAAATCAAACATTCAATTATCCAAACATAGGTACTAGTCATGAAAAAAAATGCAAACTAGAAACAGGAATAAAAGTGCGACGAAATGACCCGTCTAGTCAGAGGTGAGGTCGATGATGTCCTCATCTCTACCCTTGCTGCTCTTGGAGCGTGCGACGAGCAGAGGCGCACGGCGTACTGAGTGGGATGAAGCGACAGCGTCTCCGGCGTTCTTCCTACCCTCGAGATTAGGCCTAGTTTTCGCAGATGCCAGAGACTCGACCGACGACGTCCGTACGTCAATCTCAGAGCCAGTGAGTGCTGCAGGCTTGAATTTCGACGTACGCGCAGGATTAAGATCGGCAAGCATGTCCTTTGCGGGTGCAACGACGGGAACAAGGTCAGCCATACGATGAGAGACGGTGCGAGCAGGAGAGGGTGGCGCAGACCATATCATGCCCCTGTCCGCCCATCCGTCCAAGTCCTCGTCCAGATTCTCTTCGTCCGCTTCTGCCTCTCTAACCCCTCGGTCACCGTCCACAATGAGTCCCGCGTCGTCTCCATCCTCGGAATCACTCGAGATGGAGATTGTAGATGCGTCGCTAGTTCGGGGTTTCCGCACCACAGTAGATCCAGGAACGTCTGGCTGTGGCTGACGACCGTCTGATGCCCTACAACCTTCTTCTGCATCACCGGTCCACAAGGCGTGGTTTGCGAGAGAAGTAGAATGAGACGTCCTCATCAAAGTCGGAGACGCCGCACGATGACGCGCATGGGGAACACGCCGCGGTGACGAATGCACGGCCGATCTCCGCGGTGACTTGCACAATCTATCTCCCTCGCTCTCAGTTGTGTGCGCATCCTGATCCACCGATGCACGGCGGCGTTGCTTTGTATTTTCGTGCGGTTTCGCGTCAGCTGGTGAATGGGACTGTGTGGGACTCGCAGGGAACCTTTGCAATTTCTTTGATTTCACGAACGTGGCTGGTTTTGCGGAGGCTTGAACAAGCAAGGGTTTGACAGGAGAAGGAGTCGGCGTTGGAGATGGAGGTGGGGATGGTCCACGCGGTGTCGAGAACACGTCCACGATTTTGACCACGTCGTCACCGTTATGTTCGTCGTCGTGCCTGCTGCCGCGTCGTTCTCCGAGCCCCGAACTGCACGGAGATACGGGGGACTCGGACACACGTTGCATTGGAAATGGTG